>RJWK010000216.1:0-119279 GCA_004363435.1 Platanista minor | reverse complement strand
CACCATACACAAAAATAAGCTCAAAATGGATTAAAGACCTGAATGTAAGGCCAGAAACTATCAAACTCTTAGAGGAAAACAGGCAGAACACTCTATGACATAAATCGCATCAGGATTCTTTTTGGCCCATCTCCTAGAGAAATGGAAATAAAAATAAACAAATGGGACCTAATGAAACTTCAAAGCTCTTGCACAGCAAAGGAAACCATAAACAAGACCAAAAGACAACCCTCAGAATGGGAGGAAATATTTGCAAATGAAGCAATTGACAAAGGATTAATCTCCAGAATTTACAAGCAGCACATGTAGCTCAATAACAAAAAAACAAACAACCCAGTCCAAAAATGGGCAGAAGACCTAAACAGACATTTCTCCAAAGGAGATATGCAGACTGCCAACAAACACATGAAAGAATGCTCAACACCATTAATCATTAGAGAAATGCAAATCACAACTACAATGAGATATCATCTCACACCAGTCAGAATGGCCATCATCAAAAAATCTAGAAACAATAAATGCTGGAGAGGGTGTGGAAAAAGGGAACACTCTTGCACTGCTGGTGGGAATGTGAATTGGTACAGCCACTATGGAGAACAGTATGGGGGTTCCTTAAAAAACTACAAATAGAACTACCATGCAACCCAGCAATCCCACTACTGGGCATATACCCTGAGAAAACCATAATTCAAAGAGGGTCATGTACCAAAACGTTCATTGCAGCTCTATTTACAATAGACAGGAGATGGAAACAACCCAAGTGTCCATCATCGGATGAATGGATAGAGAAGATGTGGCACATATATACAATGGAATATTACTCAGCCATGAAAAGAAACGAAATGGAGTTATTTGTAGTGAGGTGGATGGACCTAGAGTCTGTCATACAGAGTGAAGTAAGTCCGAAAGAGAAAGACAAATACCGTATGCTAACACATATATATGGAATATAAGAAAAAATGAAGTGTCGGGAAGATCCTAGGGGCAAGACGGGAATAAAGACACAGACCTACTAGAGAATGGACTTGAGGATATGGGGAGGGGGAGGGGTAGGCTGTGATGGAGTGAGAGAGTGGCATGGACATATGTACACTACCAAACGTAAAATAGATAGCTGGTGGGGGGCAGCACAGGGAGATCAGCTCGGTCCTTTGTGATCACCTGGATGGGTGGGATACGGAGGGTCGGAGGGAGGGAGACGCAAGAGGGAGGAGATATGGGAACATATGTATATGTATAATTGATTCACTTTGTTATAAAGCAGAAACTAACACCATTGTAAAGCAATTATACTCCAATAAAGATGTTAAAAAAAAAAAAAAAAACAGTACCCAACCAATCAGCATGTATGGTGTCCATTCCACTGGACAGGGTCCATACTGCCAGCAGGCCCTATCCATCATCATTTTGTTGATTATGTTTAAAAAAAAAGTTTTTGCACAGTGAACGAACCGAAAAAGAAGCCTACTGAATGGGAGAAGATATTTGCAAATCATATATCTAACAGGGGGCTACTGTCCAAAATGTGCAAAGAACTCATACAGTTCAACAAGAGAAAAATAAGCAACTGGTTTATAAAATGGACAGAGGGCCTGAACAGACATTTTTCCAGAGAAGACCTACCGATGGCCAACAAACACACGAGAAGATGCTGAACATCACTAAACATCAGGGAAACACAAATCAAAACCACAGTGAGGTATCACTTCACACCTGTCAAAGTCTGCACTGCAAAAAAGACAACAAATAACAAATCTTGAAGAGATATGGAGAAAAGGGAACCCTTGTGCATTGTCAGTGGGAATGGAAATTGGTGCAGCCCCTGTGGAAAACACTATGGCGCTTCCTCAAAAAAAACAGGTTGCTGGTTATACACCTCTCTCCCCAACTCCCATTCACACTGGTAGCCTGAAATTAGCCATGCTTGGCAAATGCTAAAAATTAGGCCTCTTTTCTCCCTGAGAGCCAAATTACTAGCACGGCACTCTCCTCCTAAAAATATATTGCCCCCCCCTCACAAGGAAATATGCTTCATGAAGATAGAGTTTTGTCGGTTTTGATCAATTCTTTCTCCACAAGACCTATAGTGCTTGGCACATTGTAAGAGGTAAATATTTGTTGAATGAAATAATACTTTGTCGTAGCTCCGACACTCAAGCAGATTGATAGACGACTACCCAAACTCCAATACTCTATTTTCAGAGCTTGTATAAACACATTCTGTGGTTCAGAAAGTCTGGCCCTTTCCCAAGCCTACTTCACCTGCTCATAAAGGGGTCTCCTCAAAAAGGGAACCCTCCTACATTGTTGGTGGGAACGTAAGTTGGTGCAGTCACTGTGGAAAACAGTATGGAGGTTCCTCAGAAAACTAAAAATAGAATTACCATATGATCCAGCAATCCCACTTCTGGGCATATATCCAGACAAAACTATAACTCAAAAAGATACATGCACCCCTATGTTCATAGCGGCAGTATTCACAATAGCCAAGACATGGAAACAACCGAAATGTCCATCGACAGATGAATGGATAAAGAAGTTGTAGTACATATATACAATGGAATATTACTCAGCCATAAAAGAGAACAAAATAATGCCATTTGCAGCAACGTGGATGCAACTAGAGATGATCATATTAAGTGAAGTAAGTCAGACAGAGAAAGGTAAATACCATATATCACTTATACATGGAATGTAAAATATGACACAAATAAACCTATCTAATGAAACAGAAACAGAATCATGGACACAGAGAAGAGACTGGTGGTTGCCAAGGGAAAGGAGGCTGGGGAAGGGATGGAGTGGGAGGCTGGGGTGAGCAGATGTCAGCTTTTATATATAGGATGGGTAAACAACAAGGTCCTACTGTAGAGCACAGAGAACTAGATTCAGTACCCCATGATAAACCATAATGGAAAAGATTATAAAGAAAGAATGTGTGAGTGTATATATATGTGTGTGTGTGTGTGTGTGTGTGTGTATAACTGAATCACTTTGCTGTACAGCAGTAATTAATACAACACTGTAAATTAACTATACTTCAATTAAAAAAAAGAAAAAAGGAAAAAAATTAAATAAATAAAATAAAGGGGTCTCCTCTCTGCCTGCATGGTTGCTGAGCAGAAGGTACAGGACTCGCCAGTGAACCTTAGTCCCTGGAAAGACCTCCAACTGAAAGAGGGCAACTAGCAAATTGTGAAAAGTATGACAGCTGGCTTTCACTTTTATTGTAACCTGTTAGAACAAATACCAAACTATAGGCGATATGGTGTGCTATGAATAAAATTGCAGAAAAAGGTTTGGGCTCCTTTAAAATACACTATTTAGAATGTGAAACTACTGTTTTTTTAGAAGTCAAGGAGCAGTTTACCAGGAGCTCTGAAGGGAACACCAAGCCGACAAGGACCCGTAGAGTTGAAATAGGATTCTTTCACTTAATCTGAGGATAGCTCTGTGTTAAGTGGGATGTTTCCACCAGAGACAGAACACTGCTGACCCGCTGAAAAGTGTTAACAGGATCTTAACTAGATTTTAGTGACAATAGTTGAGTGTTAGCGAGCTTGTTGAAATCCGTGGAGGTGGTCAGAATTATGTTAGGAAGCTGGGAGAATCTCTGGCAAAGATAATAGATACAAAGTATTGGATTAATTGGGCCAAGAGAACATAGTTTGTACTTAGTGTGCAAAGAGGTTCATTTCTCATAAATAACACTTTCTAACTTTCCTTACATAGGTGTTACCGATATATCCCAAATAACTCATTTATAATTGCATAGTTTATTAGTAAAAAGTTCCTTACAATTTTCCTTATTTTCAACCATTATTAGTGGTAGTAAGTTAAGACATCCTTGGCAGCAGGGTTACCCAAACTCTGGTCTGGCCACAGAGGAAACCTGGCCTGATGTGTGTCTAGTGCTTTCGATTCCCTCAACGCATCAGACCCATTATTTCACGTGAGCTACCAACAATTCTGTAGGGCGGATATGACAATCCTCGTGTTATAATTATGAAAACCGAAGCCCAAGGAGGTTACAGCTTACCAGTTAGGGCAGATGTGGTCACTAAAATCCCAGACCACAGACTCAAGAAACCTACTGCTCTTTCTACCACATGATGCAGGGTCTACTGGAATAAAATTTAGTCTCTTTGGGGATATGCTGGGCCTGGGTAGATGTGAGGATGCCCTAGCTGAGCCTCAGGTAGAGGCATTTTACGGAAGCTCTACGGCCCTGATCCCTGAGTCTTATCTGGCTAAATTCCACCTTGAGCTTAGGGTACTGCATAAGGCTTACAGCCAGTAGCACCCAAATCACTGAGCTGAGAATCATCTGAGAAAAGGCAGGAGTAGGGGACCTCTGCCTAGTGCCTACAATGCAGGTTGGCAGGAAATAATCCCTTCATGTGATACCACCTGTACAATATCTTCCTCTGTCAAATGTTCCTGAAAAATGTCTGAGAAACACATCCTCTGCGTTACTAAAGACACTTCAGTAACTGAATCCTTAATTCAATACATGAAAACATCATCTTATTTTGAGGGGTAAGAACGGGTAGGAGTATGGGAAGGGCAATGTATTATTTCGGGTTGAGTCTCCTGATAATAAAAATACTGGCTTTTAAACAACATAATTCTTTTTCCCAAAAACATAAATTATTTCTCTTCTGCTCAGTGTCACAACTATTTTTATCTCCTATGCAAAGAACATTGTGCTGTGTATCAAAAGATATAAAGATGAATAAGAAATGATTTCTTCCCTCGAGGAATCACTGATCTAATGCAAAGATGGAAATCTTTCTAGAATAGATTTTTACATGTGTCTACCTTCTTAAGAATAATTTTATACAGATTTTCCTCGGTGACTTAGGGCATCATTACAAATATCCGCTGCTGTCCTGATAAAAACAATGGGCACAGCTGTAGTTAAGTTAACCAAGAACTTGCCACCCACCTCTTTGAATTGGCTACATGGAATGATGGATGGATGGACAGAAAGACAGATACAAATATCCCTTTGTGCTCTGGTCTTTTTCCCATTCTTCCCATGCCATATATGAACTAAAGACCTGCCGAGTGACAAATGTGCTTTGAACAAGCACAGAACTGCCTTTAGTCTTCACTGAGGCACAGGGAGGGCTGAAGCCTTCTGCTGAGCACCCTGCTGAGTCCCCAGAGCTGCCCTGAAGGTCACTTCTTACTGCTGGGCCTCTCTCTGACGTCAGTGTCACCCACCCCCGACTTGTCACTTGAATTTCCACACCGCTGGCACACCCCGCCCTCTTCCAATCTCTGCCAATTACTCTGCGACTCTTCACTCTTTTTGTCATCCTCGAATTACACTGTACCTAAGATGCCTAGCAGAGGGCAGTCACAGAGCAGGCGCTGGAGAAAGGCTGGTTTTTGACGTGACACTTTTCCCAGCCTCTGCATCTTTCTCAGGATCAGGTGGATACACACAAGATACTGCTCCTCCTTGCGGTCAGCAAACCCACAAATCACAATCCATCACTTTTTATTTGTGCAGATCTGTGAATAAAGTTTTCTTTTTTTCCTCTCACCCTTGCATGACACTCATTATGCTTTGCCGTAACTCATTCCTAACGGTATAGTCCAATAGCTTAAAAGCTCCTCATTATTTTCATAAATTTTTGCCACCCAGTTCTATTTTAATAAAATAGTCACTTTGGCTTTATTTATATTCTTATAAATAATTTAGATTTCGGTTATAACGAATAATTCTGGGTCTGAGTTATGCTGTCATGGATGCACAATTTGAGCTTTCTAGAAGCAGCATCACCGCCATTCCGATGTTGCTTCCTCTTACCTAATGAGGACAAACCTACAGATGAGATGAAAGTCTGAGGTTCGCGGCTAAAAGGCAAAGCAATTATAAAGTATGGCGCGTGTAGCGTCTGATTATTTCTCTCCGTATAACTTCACACTTGCATTTGAAAAAAAAAATGTTCTTGTCTTATTTGTAACATAAACCATGTCATGGAATCGTCTTATTTATTTTTATTTTATTTTATTTTTGGCTGCGTTGGGTCTTTGTTGCTGCATGCAGGCTTTCTATAGTGTGGTGAGCGAGGGCTACTCTTCATTGCGGTGTGCGGGCTTCTCATTGCGGTGGCTTCTCTTGTTGTGGAGCACAGGCTCTAGGCGCACGGGATTCAGTAGTCGCAGCACACAGGCTCAGTAGTTGCAGCACGCGGGCCCCAGAGAGCACGGGCTTCAGTACTTGTGGTGCAGGGCCTCAGTAGTTGCAGTGCATGGGCTCTAGGGCACACAGGCTCAGTAGTTGTGGCTCTCAGGCTCTACAGCACAGGCTCAGCAGTTGTGGCTCAAGGGCTTAGTTGCTCCGTGGCATGTGGGATCCTCCCGGACCAGGGATCGAACTCGTGTCCCTGGAGAATCCTTTTATTTTAATCTCCGTGCAGGCTCTCACTAAAGCTAGCACACATATAGTTGCACTGAAAACTGGTAAGTATTACACTATTATGGCATAAGATTTAATGTAAGGTGCATTAACAAATACTAAAATAACTGTTACAAATACAAGAAAAACATGACTGCACTACACTCTTAGGGGCTTCATTTATGTAACAATTTTTCCCATCTCCTTCCTGTTCACCCAGACAACAGCCAGATAAATGATAGTCTCTGATCTTTACTAATAGGGTTGTTTTCTCAGAGAATAACTTCCTATGACCCCCCCCCCCCATTTTGAAATTTTGCACCTCTCATGAGTATAGGAAAATCCCAGCATTTCACTTTGCTCCATTTCAAATTTATATGGCAGAGTTCCAAACGCTGGGAGCTGCAAAGTACCCATTCTTAGGACGTATCAACCATCTGCCCTGGTCGTCAAGACAGAGCCCAGACATCAGAGTGCTCATGGCATTTAGGTAATGTTTTTGTGATCTTTTTCAGGAGATAAATGGGGTCTAGCTTTCCACACTCAGACCCATATAATTCCATGCATGTGAGTACTTTTCTTGTGCTGTGTATTCAACTGTGCATGTTTGTACTTGCTCACTTGCCTCTCCCCCCCGCCCCTGCCATCTCTCTCTCTCTCTCTCTCTCTCGCTCGCTCTCTCTCTCTCTCTCTCTTGCTCACTCGCTCGCTCGCTCTGGCTCACACACACACACACACACACACACACACACACACACACACACAGTCTGAGAGCAAATCATGTAGGTGCCCCAGAAAAGCTAAAGGTTTGATACCCATTCAAACTGATATTTCTAAAGTATTTACTCAACTTTTTAAAAGTGGAATTGGGGAAAACGTATTTTCTATTAAGAAAAGAGTGTATCTCTTCATGGTTAGTTAACAGAGCTAGTTCACACACTGAATGAACATATCACTTTCTCGAGCTTCAATTTCTTTTTTCAAAATGTTTTGGTCTCATTGCTGGCTAAAAGTAGTTACTCATATCATGAGGGCAGCAGTAACCTACACATATAGAGTTACAAAGTGGATTGCAAAGTTCCTTGGTTTGTTTGTTTATGTTCAGGTTGTCAAAAAACATTTTCCACTTTTCCCTGGTCCTTTTCTCAGTTCAGTCTCCTTTTCTCTTCAGTCTTCTTGGCTTCTTACGATTTACCAAACCAAGCAAAATCTTGGAAAGCACACTAACAACTTTCAAATTTAGATACTAAAAATAAACGTACGGCATGGTGACGATAGTTAATAACACTGTCATATATTTGAAAGCTGCTCAGAAAATATATCTTAAAAGTTTCCATCACAAGAAAGAAAAATTGTAATTGTGTGTGGTGACGGATGTTAACTAGACTTATTGTGGCGATCATTTTACAATATATACATATATCAAATCATTATGTTGTACACCTGAAACTAATATGTTATATGTCAATTATACCTCAATAAAAGAAAATAAATTTAAAAATAAATAAATCACTCATTTCCAATAAACAGACCTATATAAAATACTACTCAGTATAAGAGTTTCAACTGACTGTGAATTGCCAAATTCAGGTGATTGCAGTTGTGGGGAGGCTTGCTGTAACATTGTGCAATATATCTAATATAGTTCAGCAACGCCAACAATTATTACTGTTATCTTGCTCCCACCCCTATGAGGGGGCTGGAATAAATTTTGTCTTGCCAACCGCCTAAGTGTTACACATGGAAACCTGAGTTAATAGGTGCCATGTTTCCTGTTTACACCAATGATATTCCATTGGTATACATTGGCGCCAGAAGAAGTTGCCTTTCCTTAATTCAGATCTGTTCACCCAGATACGCACATGTATCCCTGGATCCATCTGTGAGGCATCAAGAATTACAATACTTGGAAGACTAATCCTCCAGTCTAAACATTTAAATGTTAAATGCTAAATTACGTTGCAGGATCTGAAGCAAGGAACTTGCAAACATGACTCAGTCACACATCTGCTGCAGCCCTGTCCAGATGTCAGAATGCATCAGTCATTTCGGATTAATTTATAATGAGAGAAATCAAGGCACGACCCATGTAGTCTCAAAGGTCTACTTAGATGATGGTGAAGACCTATGATGCTCCCTGAAGTATGGCTGACCCTCCGATCTTATTAAGGATATATGTTTCTGACATTTTAAATATCTTAAGTCAGTGATTTTAGCCACCTGGGAAAAACAATGTTGCACCATGTAATTTAAGGTCATTTCAACAGAGCCACTTCAATCGTAAATCATCATTTCTAATGCATTCTAGCAATGCTTCTTTTGTGAAGCCACTCTGCACAGTAGTGCCAGTGACCAGGGAATGTGACTGAACAACAAATTACTTGCAGAGTTTGCAAAACAAGTCAACCTCTCAGCAGTTGGGAGCTTTGCCTAAGAGCCTGTGCTTGGCCCTGGCATGGTACCTTGCTCTTCATCAGCTTCAGCAATGCCACATTGTTTTCCAGCCTCCTAACTCACTGGCCTCACAAACACAGACTCCCTAAGGGCTCTCAAAGATGCTGGGGAGAGACACTTTCTTTTCCTTTCTGCAAACTCTGCATTTTTTTTTTTCTGTCATTCATATCCAATCAATCACTGTCAACAGTCATCTTCACATATGAATGTTAATACTAGTATTATTAGAGAATTCTTGGTAATCTGTTTTGTGGGTAGAGTTGAAAGGGGGTGACCGTAAGCAAGCAATTCAAAGGAAAATCATTTCAACTACTCTGAAGCTGACCTCTGTGAAGCAGTCAGAGAGAGCAGATTAATGTCCCAGGTAGGCTCATTGTGAATAAGATGTTGTGTATTACAGCTAGGAAGGGCCAACCAAGTAGATCTCACTTGACCGGCCCAGCTGACAGTAGCAGAACATGTGGGAAATGAAAACACAGATATATCCTGTATGGGTTACTCATATTCTTGTAAGTCACTAATTTGAGAGCAACATATTTGATGATTGAGAAAGATCTGGAAGGGAATTGGATTATCATTGACAAATAGCTCTAAATGGAAAGAAATAACATCTTTGTTGGTGCCCCATCTGTCATCAGCTATAAAGGACAGATTTTTTTTTTTTTTTTTTTTTTTTTGCTGAAGTCATAGGAATAGAATTATGGGTTCTTTCCAAAAGAGTAAAAAGAAAGCAGACTTTATGACTCCTGGAAAGTTTTTACCCAAGAATTCCTGCAGGGTGATCTGAAAATTAATGCTTTTTCCTCCAGGGGAACTTGTATAAAAAAATTAATTTGATAACCAATTAATTATCATAAATTCGCCTCAGTATTTTTCTCACCAAGACTCTTATGGCTCTCAAAATAAATCAGCAGCATTATGACCTGTGCCTTCCACTACAGCCCAGTATTTTGTTCCATAAGTGCAATACAATACATTTCATTTCCCATCACCTAACACTATCTTCACAAACAAATATTAAGCCTTATATTTAATAATAAATAGTTCCGGATGATAAAAACTGTACTCAAATATTTCTGAGTGATAACAAAAGTTTACACTAGTTGCCTGCTTAGTTTTTTCAGACATTGCCACACTGTTTTCCAAGGTGGCTGTACAATTTCACATTCCTACCAGCAATCTATCAGTGATCTAGTTTCTCTGCATCCTTGTCAGCATTTGATGTTGTCACTAGTTTTAATTTAGCCATTCTGATAGATGTATAGTGATTTGGCATTGTGGTTTTAATATGCCTTTCCATGATGACTAATACTATCCAACGTTTTCACATGCTTATTGGCTACCTGCATATACCCTTTGGTGAAATTCTTCAGGTCTTTTCCCAACTTTCTAATTAGATTGTTTTTCAGTGTTGACTTTTGAGAGTTCTTTATATATCCTAGGCTAGTAGTTCTTTCTCAGATTAGTGGTTTGCAAACATTTTCTCCCAGTCTGTAGCTTATATTTTTATTCTCCCAACAGAGTCTTTGGCAGAGCAAAACAATTTAATATTAATGAAATCTGAAAAATTCTTATTTTTTCTTTTGTGGATCATGCTTTGGCATCAAGTTTATGAACTCTTTGTCTATGCCTAGATCCCAAAGATTTCATCCTACTTTTTTCTAACAGTTTTGTACTTAACTCCACGATCTATTTTGAGTTAATTTTTGTATAAGGTGTGAAACTAAGATTGTGGTTCATTTTTCACCTATAAATGTTATTGCTCCAGCACTGTGTGTTAAAAAAGGTATCCTGGCTCCATTGAATTGCATTTGCAGCTCTGTCAAAAGTCAATTGTGCACATCTGTATGGGTCTTTGACCAGGGTCTCAATTCCCCTCCATTGATTTATGCATCTATCCCTCCACCAAAACCACAGTCTTGATTATAGTGTCTATATAATAAGTCATGGAACTGGGTAGATTGAATCCTCTCATGCTGCTTTTTTCAAAATTGTTTAAATTATTCTAGTCTTTTGCCTTTCTATATAAAATTTAGAATAATCTTGTCAATAGCCACAAAATTGTTCCTGTGATTGTGACAGAAATTGCTAGCAAACCTATATATCAGCTTGAGGATAACTGACATCTTCCACTCCATGAACATGGTATGCCTTTCCATTTGCTTAAACCTCTTTTTATTTCTTTCATCAGTATTGTGTAGCTTTTAGTATACAAGTCTTGTATGTTTTGTTAGATTTACACCTAAATGCTTCTTTTTGAGCAACTGTAAGCAGTGTTGTATTTCTGAATTTCTGTGTCAATGTGTTCATTGCTAGTATACAGAAATACAACTGACTGTATGTTTAGCTGCATCCTGTGATCTTCCTGAACTCACTTATTAGTTCTAGGGTTTTTTAAAAACATAGATCCTTTGTGATTTTCTATATATACAACCACGTTGCCTGTAAATAATGGCAGTTTTATTTCTTCCTTCCCAATCTGTGTGTTTTTTGTTCCTCACTTTATCGTACTCTGTTGAGTAAGAATGGTGAGGGTGGATATCCTTGCCTTGTTCCCAGTCATAAGGAGAAAGCATTCAGCCTTTCATCTTTAACTGTAAAGTTCTGTGTAGGTTTTTTTTTTTTTTTTTTGCAGATTGTCACATATCAAATTGGGAAAGCGCCTCTATCCTTATTTTTATTTATTTATTTATTTTTGCAGTACGCGGGACTCTCACTGCTGTGGCCTCTCCCGCTGCGGAGCACAGGCCCCGGACGCGCAGGCCCAGCGGCCATGGCTCACGGGCCCAGCCGCTCCGCGGCATGTGGGATCTTCCCGGACCAAGGCACAAACCGGTGTCCCCTGCATCGGCAGGCGGACTCTCAACCACTGTGCCACCAGGGAAGCCCTACCCTTATTTTTTAATGAGATTTTTAAAATCATGAATAGGTGTTGAATTTTGTCAAATGCTTTTTCTGCATCAATTGATATGGTCATGTGTTTTCTCTAACTTATTAATATAGTGGATTACATGGATGGATTTTCAAATACTGAGCCAGCTATTTTTCCATGGAATAAATCCTACCAGGTCATGGCTTACAACTGTTACATATATTGTTGAATTCTATTTGTTACTATTTTGATAAGGATTTTTGCATCTCTATATGAGAAATATTGGTATATAGTTTTCTATTTTGTATTGTTTTTGTCTGGTTTTGGTATCAGGGTAATGCTAGCATCCCACAATGAACTGAGAAGAGTTCTCTTCTACTTTCTGGAAGAGACTACAGAATTGGTATTAATTATTCTTTAAATGTGCAATAGACCTCTCCAGAAAAAAATCAACTGGGCCTGGAGATTCCTTCTGGGGGAGTTTTAAAATTATGAATACCATTTCCTTGATAGTTACAGGGCTATTCAAATTATCTACATCATGTTGGGTGAGTTGTATTATTTTGTGTTTTTAAAGGAATTAGTCTATTCCATCTAGGCTGCCAACTTCATGTAGGTAAGAATGTTCATAGTATCACCTTTATTTCTTTTTTGAAGCCTGCAGGGTCTGTAGTGATATCTGTTGTTTCATTCCTGATACTAGTTATTTCTATCTTCCCTCTTTTTTTCTTTGTCAGTCTTGCCAGAGGTTTGTCAATTTTATTGATTTTTTTCAAAGAAGCAGTTCCTCATTCTATTGATTTTTCTGTTTTTCTGTTCTCAATTTCACTGATTTCAACTTTTACCCTTATAATTTCCTTTTTTTTTTTAACTTGCATTGGATTTAGTTTGCTGTTCTTTTGCCAGCTTCTTGAGGTGGGAACTTAGATTACTGATTTAAGACTTTCCTCATTTTTATATGAATTTAGTTGTATGAATTTTCCTCTCAAAACTGCTTTAGCTGCTGCCCACAAATTTTATGTTGTATCTTCATTTTCATTTAGTTCAATGTATTTTTTATTTTCCTTTGATACTTCCTCTTTGACCTGTGGATTATTTAGAATTATGTTGCTTAGTTTCAAAGTGTTAAGGGATCATCCTGTTATCTTTCTGTTATTGATTTCTAGTTTAATTCTATTGGGGTCAGAGAACATACTCTATATAGTTTCAATTGCTTTAAATTTGTTAAGTCTGTCTTATGACCCAATACATAGTCTTTCTGGTGTCTGTTCCATGGGCACTTGAAAAGAATGTGTATTCTGCTGTTGTGTGGAGTAGTTTCTAAATGGCAGTTAGATCCTGTTGATTTGTTGATTAATGGTGTTATGAGTTCTTCTATATCCTTGCTGATTTTCTGTGTAGTTATGCTGTCAACTCTCGAGAACGGGATGTTGAAATCTCCACCTGTAACCGTGGATTTGCATATTTCTCCCTTCAGCTCTATCGGTTTTTTTCACATATTTTGTAGCTCTGTTGTTTGCTGCAGTCACACTTGGGACAGCTATATCTTCGTGGTAGATTAACCCTTTCATCATTATATAAAGTTCAGTTCTTTCTCTGGTGATTTTCTTTGTCTACATTAATCTGATGTTACAACCTTGAATTCCTTTGATCAATGTTGACATGATATATATTTTTCTGTCCTTTAACTTTCAATGTTCCTATATTGTTATATTTAAACTGAGTTCCCTGTAGACAGCATATAGTTGGTTTTTGATTTTTAATCCATCCTGACAACTTGTCTTTTATTTGATATTTTTAGATTATCTGCATTAATGTAATTATTGATATTTGGGGCTTCTGCCATCTTACTTTTAATTCTGTTTGTTCTGTTTTTCATTTCTCTATTTTTTTCTTGTGCTTCAAGTAAGTGAGATGAACACTGTAGAATTCCATTTTGATTTACCTGTAGTGTTTTTGAATCTATCTGTCTGTATAATTTTTCAATGGCTTCTCTAGGTATTACGTATATACCTAACTTGCCACAGTCTATTGGTGGCATCATTTTACCAGTTCAAGTGCAACGGAGAAAACTTACCTACTTTTATGTCTCTTTACCTTCCCTATTTAAAATATAATTGTAATCAATATTTCCTCCACATTAATTTAGAAGCTATATCAGACAATTATAATTTTCATTTCAACTACTGAACACAATTTGGAAAATGCAAGAGAAGAAAATCTAATATATTTACCCATATTTTTGCTTACCACGTTATTTCTTCTTTTCTGAGTGCCCTGAATCCCTTTTATTTATTGTTTCCTTTCTGTTCAGAGAAATTCCTCAAGCCACTTTTTTAAGACAGGTCGACTGGGGTCTAATTCTCTTAGTTTTCCTTATTCTGAAAATGTCTTGATTTCCCCTTCATTCCTGAAGGAAATTTTTACTGGGTTTAGGACTATGAGTTGACAGTTCTTTTCTTTCAGCACATGAAAAATATTGTGCCACTTCCTTCTGGCTTCCATTGTTTCTAATGAGAATCTGCCCTTTTAATTATTTTGCTCCTGTAGGTAAAGGGTTGTTTTCTCTTGCTGCTTTCAAGACGTATCCTTGAAAATAGTTTTGAAATTTCATTATAATGTGTGGTGGTGTGGACTGTGTTTATTCTTTTGGGGATTTGTTCAGCTTCTTGAATCTGTAGGTTTATGTCTCAAGCCAAATTTAGGAAGCTTTCAGCCACTGTGTCTTTTTTTTTTGGCCATTATAATTTCAAGTTGTTTTTCAGCACACCCTCTTTCTCCTTTCCTTCTGGTACTTCAAGGCCATGAATATTATATTTTTTGTTATAATTCCACAGGTCCCTGATCCTCTATTCACTGAGAACTTTTTTTCCCGTTCTACTTTCCCTCTGTTGTTCGCACTGGGTTAATTTTTCTCATTCTGTCTTCCAGTTCTTTCTTCTACCCCCTCCATTCTGCTGTTTCACACATCCACTGAGATTTTTACTTTGGTTTTTGTATTTTCAGTTCTAAAATGTCTACTTGGCTCTTCCGTATATTTTATGTTTCCTTGTTGAGGCTTTCTATTTCTTTGCTGGGGCTTTCTAGTGTTTTCATTTATTTCAACAGTGTTTGTAGTTGCTTATTGAAGTGTTTTTATCATGAATGCTTTAAAATTCTTGTTAGATAATTCTGACTGTCATCTCGATGTTGGCATAAATAGATTACCTTTTTTCATACAACCTGAGATATTCCCGGCTCTGGGTATGAAGAGTGATTTTCAATTAAAACCTGAACATATTTGTATTACGCTCTGAGACACTGGATCTTATTTAAACCTTCTATTTTAATAGGCTTTCCCTGATACTGATCTGATAGGGATAGGGGTGATACCATCTCATTATTGCCAGGTGAAGGTAGAAGTCCAGCTTCCCTACTGAGCCTCCATTGACACATAAGTGTGGGATTTTCAGTTGTTTAGCCCTTGCATTTGATTATATCGCACCTTTATTTTCCAGACTTTTTTGCCTCATAGTCCTTAAGTGCTATTTCAACAACAGCGGGAACAGAATATTCCGAGAATAGGGCAGCAATAAAATATCATTTCCAACAGGAATACAATTAAAACACCCTCTCGCCAGTTAAAGCTTATTGCCATTAATACACAGTCCCTAAAACAGGTTCTGTTTATTTTGTTTAATTCAAAAGATGAAGCTCCTTCTTTTCTCTACAAAGAAACACGTGCACAGAAAGGGATTAACTCCTTGCGGACCTCAATGTAGTATATAAAGGTGTGTGTGTGTGTGTGTGTGTGTGTGTGTGTGTGTGTGTGTACAAACTTCTGATAATATTTGCTCACAGTAGAATACTTTGGGGAAAGAAAAATGCATAAAAATATAACTCTACATAATACCATCTAGCTATAAACTACTCTTACGTTTTCTTTGGAGTAGCCCACTCTAGTTTCTTCCTATGCACTTATTATTTCCTTCTCTTTATAAAATGGGCTTATACTATAATAAATACCATTTGGAACCCTGCTTTATCCACTTAACGTAATAATGAGTTTTTCCATTTGGTTAAATGGTCTTTAAAAACATGAGTCTTTAATGGCTATAAAAATATTCTACCTTATGAAGGTGCCATAATTCATTTAAACATTCTTCTGCTTGAGGATACATTTTTACATTTTTGCTGTTTTTAATAATACTGCAATGCATATTTTTTTAACATAAATCTTTGATTTTTTTTTTCCCACCCTTAGGGCAGACTGCTAGAATTTGGATTACTGGATTGCAGCTACTAATAGCACAAGGCTCCCTCCTAGAGCAGGAAACACTGCTGTGGGTCAGGGCCAAGTTAACTCTTGGCCGTAGTATTGAGAAGAGTTTGCAAATTCTGCATCCTTCTAGCAATACACTGTTGGGGTTCTCTTTAGGGTACTTATATCCTGTGCAGTAGTGTGGCCAGGCAAGGCTGAGGCTCCTCCGGCTTATACCAAGAACTAGTTGCTTCCTCTGTTCCTTAGAAGAGCTGCTGGGAACCAGGGAAACTGAGTTATGTGTGTGCTTCCTCTGGTCTGTATCCTGTCTCTTTTCACCACTAGAGTAGTAAGGGCCAAGATGAGAGTGTGAGTCAGCGGGACGGTGTCAGACATCTTTTGCAGGAAGCCTTACTTGCTAATTTATTTTAGGACAAATAAAAGAGATTCCAGGCTGTAAGGAAATAGTATCTTTAAAACAAAATTGGGAACACAATTATCTATACGTAAGTACCTTTCTCTTTCTGTCTGTCTATCTATCACCAAAATTTAGGCGACTCGATAATTTCATCACACTGTGACTGTGTTGTATCTGATTACATATTGCTCTCAATAAAGTACTTTTAAGCTATTTTATTTTCCGTAATAGATCTTGTAAGTTATTTAATTGTAAAAATGTACAATGCCTTCTAATATTACATTATTTAAAACAAGAATGTTTTCCACTGCTGACAAGACAAACAGCAGTACCTTTACAGAAAAGAAGAACTCATTTGTCAGCTTACTTTGAAACACCCAATTTCCATCAGCCGTTTGCTCTTCCTAGAGCAGCCTGAGCGGGGGAGAATTTACATTTTATTTATTCATGCTCTTTGTTCATTTTTCTATTGCGGTGTTAGGGTTTCTTTTTCATATGAATTTGGGAAATTCCTTTAATTATTCATGATATTAACCTTATGTCTGTCACATTTGTTGCAAATATTTTCCCCAGTTTTCAGAGCCAGTTGATTCTGTGTATGGTGCATTTATTTTTTATAATTCAGAAATGTTTAAATTTAGTACATTAAAATATGTCTTTCACTTTAGCATTTTTTCTTTTGTATAGTTAGTATACCTTCCCAAGTCCAAAATCACACATATATTAAGCTATATAAATGATTTTAATATCATTTTTGAGAAATCATTTGACTCTTCATTGATTTTGATACCATTTTTATCATATACTAAATTATTTCATCTACTGGATCTTTTTTTTTTTTTTTTTTTTTTTCCTACTGGATCTTTTAAAGCCCTTGTAGTTGTACCACTGTGTTATCTGATGATTCTTAAATTGTTTACTGAGGGAATCCTGTAAGGCAAGTATTCTTTCTTCCACTACCATTGACCTTTTCTTTTCCTCAAAATTTTAAAGAGCTAACCCATTTATTCTTCCAAATGAATTTCACAGTCAACAATTCAAGTTTCAAAATAAAAATTCTCTTAGATCTTAAAGGTAAACTTTAAATTTTATGATTATTAAAGATGTTTACAC
This sequence comes from Platanista minor, assembly GCA_004363435.1. Lineage (NCBI taxonomy): Eukaryota > Metazoa > Chordata > Mammalia > Artiodactyla > Platanistidae > Platanista > Platanista minor. Next base: position 101,770 of record RJWK010000216.1, on the reverse strand, counting down.
TGGTAAACATGTGAAAAGGTACTGACTTTCACTACTAATCATAGCACTGCAAGTGCACAGCACTGCCATCCTAAAGTAAATAAAAATTTTTAAGTTTGATAATGTTTGGTGTTGGTATAAGTATGTGGGAAATTAGCTCTTTCATAGACCATTGATGACAAAGGAAATTGGTAGTTATTTTAGAAGAAGTTTGTCACATCTGCCAAAATGTAAAATGCGTGCACCATTTGATCCAACAATTCCTCTTCTAGGACTCTGTCCCACAGACATTTTTACACATACATAAAGATACATAAAGATACAAGGCAGGTCACTGTACCATTGTTTGTAACAAGCCCATATTGGATTCCACATAAAAATCTGCCTCAGGGGAATGATAAACTATGGCGTGCCCATACGGTGGAATATTGTATAGCTATTAAGTAGAATGAAGTAGATTTATATGTAATAATATGGAAAAAAATCTCTAAGATACAGTAGTCCCCCCTTATGTGCAATTTTGCTTTCTGAGGTTTCAGTTACCCACAGTCAATATAGTCCGAAAATATTAAATGGAAAATTCCAGAAATAAACAATTCGTAAGATTTAAATAGCACATCATTCTAAGTAGCATGATGAAATCTCATGCCACCCTGATCTGTCCCATGCAGGATGTGAGTCATCCCTTTGACCAGAGTATCCCACTTCTTAGTCACTTAGTAGCTGTCTCAGTTATCAGATCAACCGTTGCACTATCACAGTGCTTGTGTTCAAGTCCCCACCCTCTTTTTACTTAATAATGACCCCAAAGCACAAGAGTAGGGATCCTGGCAATTCAGATGAGCCAAAGAGAAGCCATAAAGTGCCTCCTTTAAGTGAAAATGTGAAAGTTCTTGACTAATAAGGAAAGAAAAAAAATCATATGCTGAGGTTGCTAAGATCTATGGTAAGAACAAATCTTCTGTGAAATTGTGAAGGAGGAAAAAACAAATTCGTGCTAGTTTTGCTGTTGCACCTCAATTGCAAAAGTTACAACCACAGTGCATGATAAGCACTTAGTTAAGATGAAAAAGGCATTAAATGTGCACAATAAGATATTTTGAAAAATCAAAACTACAATGAGGTACCACCTCACACCAGTCAGAACTGCCATCATTAAAAAGTCGACAAATAACAAATGCTGGAGAGGGTGTGGAGAAAAGGGAACCCTCCTACACTGTAGGTGGGAATGCAAGTTGGTGCAGCCACTGTGGAAAACAGTATGGAGGTTCCTCAGAAAACTAAAAATAGAAGTACCATATGATCCAGCAACCCCACTCCTGAGCACATATCCAGACAAAACTATAATTCAAAAAGATACACGCACCCCTATGTTCATAGCAGCACTATTCACAACAGCCAAGACATGGAAACAACCTAAATGTCCATCGACAGATGAATGGATAAAGAAGATGTGGTACACATATACAATGCAATACTACTCAGCCATAAGAAAGAATGAGATAATGCCATTGGCAGCAACATGGATGTAACTAGAGATTATCATACCAAGTGAAGTAAGTCAGAAAGAGAAAGACAAATACCATATGATATCACTTATATGTGGAATCTAAAATATGCCACAAATGAACCTATCTGTGAAACAGAAACAGAATCACTGACATAAAGGACAGACTGGGTGGCTGCCACGGGGGAGGGGGTTGGGAGAGAGATGGAGTGGGAGGCTGGGGTGAGCAGATGGAAGTTCTTTTATGTAGAATGGATAAACAAGGTCCTACTGTAGAGCACAGGGAACTGTATTCAGTATCCTATGATAAACCATAATGGAAAAGAATATTTTTAAAAAAAGGTATTTTGAGAGATAGACACACATATTCACACAACTTTTATTACAGTACATTGTTATAATCGTCCTATTTTATTATTATTTTTAGTCTCTTCCTGTGCCTAATTCATAAAGTAAACTTTATGATAGGCATGTATGTATAGGAAAAAACAATATATAGAGGGTTCAGTACTATCCAAGATTTCGGGCATCCACTCGGGGCCTTGGGATGTCTCCCCCACAGATAAAGAGGACTACTGTATATTATTAAATAAAGAATAAGTTTGAGAACAATATGACCAACATAATGCTATTTCCATGTTAAAGTATGTCTTCGTGTGTGGGGGGGGGGGAGGCGTAGTATGTGTATGTATAAAAAATATTTAGAAGGGCAGACACTAAAAGGGTAATTATATTTACTTCTTGGGAGGTAAGTGAAATTAGAGAGTAAAAAGAAAGACTATAACTGTTCATCTAAGTATTTGTACATTGTTTTATTTATCTACTGTAATATCGCATTCATATACAACTTACATGTTTTATTAAAAAACTTAAAAGCTGGGCTTCCCTGGTGGCACAGTGGTTGAGAGTCCGCCTGCCGATGCGGGGGACACGGGTTCGTGCCCCGGTCCGGGAAGATCCCACATGCCGCGGAGCGGCTGGGCCCGTGAGCCATGGGCGCTGAGCCTGCGCGCACGGAGCCTGTGCTCCGCAACAGGAGAGGCCACAACAGTGAGAGGCCCGCGTATCGGAAAAAAACCAAAACAAAAACTTAAAAGCGACACCTAGTCGCTATTAATGTTTTCTTTTCCTGGACTACTATTTTGGGTTTCTATGTGTTTATTTACTCTCTAACTGGGAGAAAGTTATTCATACTTAGTTGGCCAACAGAGAACATGTGTGAGCTCCTGGCTGGCAATGCCCCTGGGGTGGCGGTTTCTGAATCCCCTTCTGAGTTCCACCTTACGGTACAAGTTAGTCTGGAAACTTTTAGGGTTTAGCTAGCATTCATCCTGGACTACCCTAAGTGACTGGGGTGAGATTTCTTTTTTCCTCATTGCATATTTCTCTACCCCCAAACCCCAGCAAACACAGAGTGAGAGAAAAGCTACAATCCTTGGTGTGTTATATGGGGAAGGGACTTCACCACCTGGGAGGGATTTTATTCTTCCCCTTCTGCACCACCCACTAAAAAAGGACAGTAAACTACTGGGAATTGCAGCCTATGACGATATATAAAAATTTGGTGTAGAGGAGAAGCTCTGCTACAGTATTTTTTTTTCTTTTTTTTTTTGTCTGCGCCACACGGCTTGCGGGATTCTCAGTTCCCCGACCAGAGATTGAACCCGGGCCCCAGCAGTGAAAGCCCAGAATCCTAACCACTAGGCCACCAGGGAACTCTCATCTGCTATGGTATTTTGAACATGTCAAAAAGCACATGACCCACAGGAGAGAGCTGCTCAGGCTTTCTACTGGTACAGAAATCCAATGCTGGCCAACAACTTTTATTCTCAGTTCAGCTCTATCAGCCTCGTAATCAGTAGAAATTCCTTCAGGAATCCTGCAAAAGGCTATCAGTCTTATTTTCCACTGGTATTACGTCTTTATCTTTTTCTGTGTCACCACTGATACTTAAATGGAAAGTTGGGAGAGGCTGTGTCAGGGCCTATCAGCCAGATGACACTATAAATGTGTTATTTTGCAAATAAACGTCAAGTCCCAAAACATAATACAACACTGCTAATGGACAGAAGAGGCCATAAACACAAAAGGTGTATGTGGACAAACACAACCGTTAGAACTTTTCTACACCGCAGTGGTCTGTCTGCCACTTACTAATCAAGCATGGCGGCTCTCCAGGGCGCTAATTCTCCCAAGGACCAAATACCCATTTACTGTGTATGTGTGTAGAGAACAGGGAACGTTTCAATGACAGCTGCTCTGAAGATCAAGACCAAGGGGAGAGAAAGGAATGAAAAGCAGCATTACAATACAGAGAGACCAAAATCTGAGTGGAAATAAAGATAGACAGTGGGGAATAAACAGGAGATTAATGCCTATGAAGTGATAAAAGAGGACAGAGTCCCAGAAGGGGCACCAGAGAAAAAAATCTGTAAATTATCAGTGGGAAATGGAAGCTCTGCTGGGAAAGACCTTCAGCCTAATTTTTTTCAAACTTAAAACTGGGATTTTTGTGCCACGAGGAAATAACAGGTAAGCGGGGAAGCTAAGGCAATTTATCGCAGTGATCATTTCCACTGATAAGCGTTTCTTTGTTTGAACAAATGCCCACTCTTACAAACCAAGTTGCAACTGAACTAACAACTCGGTTTCCAGTGACGTTCCCTGTTAAAAAAAAAAAAAAAAAAAAACTTCCAAAACATGTAAGAGAAAAAGTGAATATACGATATATTTTTGGCCTTTTGACAGAGATAAATGCGCTAGAAGGACACCTGCCACTCTTTACTTTAAACGTGGAAATCGTGGGTTGGCCTAAAAGATGTAAGAGGTTACAGAAAAACCCGAATGAACTTTTTGGCCAGCCCATATGCTCAATCCATATACCTTCTATAATTTCTACATGTGAGAGGTGAGAATATGTTTAAAGATACCCAATATCAGAAAAATATGATGTATATCAGGATTCTGTTGAATCTTGTCAGCTACTCATAGCGAGATAAGCCAGCAAAGGAGGGGCCAGAACTTGCACTAGACTTGCCACTGGAGCAAGTGCATGTGTGCAGAGTGGGCAAAGCATAATGCTCACGCTGACCTCTACTGAGGACAAAAGAAAACTAGGGAGTCCCAGGACCCAGGGCCATATGCAGAAAGAGGCCCGGCAGTCCTTGGAAGCCATCCTGCAATGGTCCACAGACACTTGTCTGTCAACGGGGAAGCAGCAGGGCCCTGTCCCTGGGCTGGACTTCTCCCCAGCATGGCCGCTGGGGCAGCCAGTGGAGTTAGTTGGGCCTCGATCCTACAAGAGAGACCAAACGATTGAATACGAAGAGAGTTCTGACCGGGACCACATTCAAGCCACCTGAGGTTTGGGAAGTCAAGACACAGAAGGTTTGCTGTTACTAAGAAGGTTAACATCAAGAAGGGTTAACATCAGATGGGCTGACAATGCACCACTGGGACCGGGAACCATGCCCAGGGCCATGCAATAGTGACACACAGCAAACACTACAAAAGGGTCTCCTATTGGTAGGAGTAGCATAACATCACATGCAATTTCAAATGATGGAATCTCCTCAAAGGTGAAATTCTGCACTTGAAGTCTGTGGTTAACAACTGTCTCACGGAATCGTGGGATGCTGACTCTGGAAAAGCAGGCCGACCGTCAGCCCAGGCTGCCCAGGCTCCAGTATAACTTGCCGCTTAGCTTTGAGCATCATCACCTCAGCTTCCAGGGCCTCGGTTTTTTCATGCCGACAGTCTCTATGGCCATCTCTGGAAACTCTTGAAGGCCATGAATTTTTGTTATGAGGCTCCTACCACAAATATAATCTTAGTAAAAATGATCCTATACTGTGGCATTCCTACTTATTCAACACATCTAAAGGGGATAATCACACTCCAAAATGGATGTTCAGAACAGTCCAGCTTCCTTCACCCAAATCCTTTGAAAAGCAGACATGGTAACAAGCCAACCAAAACCTTGTTAAGACTGATCATGAAATAAATCATGTTCATCCCAGCTGAGCACCGTCTCCCTCACCCCTCTGTACCCAGCTCAGTCTTCCCTCCATCAAGGGCTGGTGCGTCAGGACTGGCTTTGTCCCGCAGTAGCTGGGGGCCATCGGTCCCGGCTGCCCTCTGCGGGCTGGACACAGCTGTGGCGAGGCTGGGCAGTGGAACAGTGTCGGGTTTCATGAGGAGGCAGGAAGGAGAAGGGCTGATCTCAGAGACACACAGGAAGTGGGGTGGGGGGACTGGGTATCAGGGACACAGGTGTGCCCAGCCCAATCCAATCAGGAAGAGTTCCCAGCACCACCCAGGGCTCCTAGTACAGGTTGCCCCTGTGCGCAGCATTTTTGGCAGCAAAGAGCTGCTTGCAGGAAAGGGATCTCTGCAGGAGGCCTCTTTTGTCTTGTCACTAACCTTAAACCAGGCACCCCCATGCTCTACTCAGCTCCAGCCCCAGCACACCTTTCAAATCTCTTGATCACGTATTACCTTGCCTAACTCGTTGGTTCTTTCCAAAGATCAAAGAGGTAGAAATGAAGAATAAGTAATTAACATATGACGAGATCTCTTCCCTAGCTTCCCCTTCAGTAACCTAACGAACAAACTGTGTGAACAAGGTAGCATCTAAGGAAAGATCACAAGACGTCCACAAGCCTGCACAGAGGGGGACGGGGACGACTCTGACCCCTCCCATCTCAAAGATTAACTGAGGTTACGTCCCTTTTTCTCTTTAAAAACTTTCCTGGCTGCGCAGAATCTGTGGGGGTGGTTTTGTGGGGGGGGGGGGGACACTGAGTCCACCATCTCCCCAGATCGCCAGCGTTCTGATTAAAAGCAGCTTTCCTTTCTACCAACATTTGCCTCTCTCTCGAGTAATGATTTCTGAGCGGTGAGCAGCCAGACCTGAGTTCAGAACCGCCCCCCACCAACCCACCCAGTTCTCCAGGGAAGGCCACCCCCGGATCAGTCCTACTCCAAACACAAGTCTCAGCCAGAGTCTCTCCCAGGCCCACAGGAGCCTAGACAGCTACATGGGGGCCTCCCAGGCCTAACGCAACCAGCACTTCTCTGTGGTCTCGGCACCAGAGGGGGAAACTGAAAAGAAAGGGGCTGGAGGGGAAAAAAACTTTTATATGGTTCTAACTTTATGGAGAACAGCACAAGCTCTCTAATGGTGCCGCTTGGAAGCACGTCGACGTAAAGCCCAGGGGACTCAGCTCACAGCGCCTCGTCTTTCATAGAATTCCAATCCTGGCACAATCCTTGTATGAGGATTAAATTTATTCAGAACCAATTTCCCAAGGGCTCAAAATGTTGCACACAAGTATTTGTTTTTACTAATCTACTAAATCTTTACAAAATTCCTTTTCCTCTGGTTAGAAAGGAACAAAGCAGGGTCAATCTCTACATCTTTTTCAACCGTGGAAGCACAACTGAAAGAGAACAGACAATCTACTGCAGGTAATACAGAAAGTTAAGGAGGATCCTCGGAAAAACCGGTCCAGAGGGGAGAAAAAGATCACTAGCGCAAGCCCTTGCCCCATGAAGCCCCATGGCCCACGGACAGCCAGCAGAGGCCAGGCCTACCCAGAACCCTCCCTATTCTCAGATACCCATGGAACAGGAAGCAAATTCTGAGAATGCACAGATTGGGTTTTTCTGATCTCAGTGGGCAGTTGCCACATTTGAATTCAAGTCCTTTAAGAATACACTCACAAATGCTGAGCATCTCTGCTTTATCTACAGAGATTTTCAAAACACTCACCTCCTGGCTCTCCCTACTCTTAATAACATCCTCCCCCAACATTCACTGTATAACTGTAAAGGAGCAGGACCCATGGGGCCTTCTGGGGATAACCCCTCTCCCCATCTCCGAAGTACCTAGACAACTGTCTCTTTTGCACAATTCCTGAGTTGTTTTACAGATGCTAAAACCCACACCAAATAGAAGACTTTAACTACTGGATGGCCATGAGCACATAGGCCCCAGATCTCCTGGAGCCTGAGGATTGATAGTATTAATCCCTGTGATACCGCCTTGCTATCTCACAATCAACCAATCAAAGAACTGTACACGAGTTGATCACACACCCTGCCACGTGACTCTCTTCTCTCACTCTGCCTTTAAAAATGCCTTCCTGAAACCCATCAAGGAGTTCATGGGTATTTTGAGCGCTAACTGCCCTGGATGCCTTGTCTGCTGCCTTACAATAAACGTTGCGCTTTCCTTCCCCACAACCCGGGGTCGGTAGATTGGGAAGCCGACCCAAGTAACGTAATGAATCTCTAACTGTTCCTCAACAAACAAGTCTGAAAATGGCAGGCACATTTCGCCTTTGTCCTACCAGGATTTTACAAGGTTGAGAACAATGGATTTCAGTTTGAAACCCATCATTACAAAACTCTCCTCATCTGGCAAAGGGAAATATCCCAATCACAGTTCTCTGCTGAGCATCATTAGAGGAAGCCAAAGAAAGAGCAAGAGCAGGAAAATGGGTCAAAGAGCAACTCTTTAACTTAACGAAAGCACAGGCCACTTTACCCAACTCACAAAATCAGAGCCTGCTTTATCCAGCTCATCCCCTCAGGACCATGTACAGAGGAGGAGATTTTTATCACTGCAGTCTCATTCTACAAAATAGGACTCCATTTCCTCGTCTTTCTGGATGGCCATGAAATAATGTACATCTCGTAAATAGAGGTTGGTTACTTCAGGGAGGGGGATAGGAATTAATTTCAAACCTATCACATAGTTTCAAGTTATTTCCCGTGAGATTTCATACGGGAGGGGGGTGGGTGCCAACACTGGAAGCCATAATTTCCATATTTATTGGAAATTGCATCTCAGCCAAAGTGGTACATTGTGTCCTCACAGTGAGACCTCACCCAGAGAAACAGAATTAACTCACCCTATCATCATAAGTGTCCAGGGTCTTTTTCAGAAAACTGTAATAACTGACCCTCTAATTCAGAGACTGTTTCTTTAAATGCACTGCATTTTAGCAGACTGTAATTTAAGGAACTGATTCCTAACCTAATAAACTTCTTTGCCAACTAAGCCAAAGAGTTTGTATCTGTGCAGTGCATATAGGAAGTGATAATAGAACCAAATGGCTACTTTTCTTGAGTCAGACATCTCCCAGCCAGATTGCTTAGCTGGGTCTTTATTTATGCCTACATATTTTCCTCTCTAAGGCTGTTTTGCAATCTTCTAAAATATATTTTTATATAAAAATATGTATTTTTATATTTTTTATATATGTGGAAACTACATGTGTTTATGTATGTGTTTACATGCCTGTACACGTGTTTATGTGTGTATGTATGTGTGTGTGTATGTGTGTACAGACTGGCACAGATTTAGACTGTGAGGAAACGAACGATAAAGGATGCTGCATATTTCATGTATAATATATCTGAATACTGGATTTTACAACCACTGCTGAAGGCATTATGCTGGTTTATTAAAATTACATTATGCACATTATGTAATTAATTCACTGAGGCTTCCAGCTCAGAACACAACCCTCCACAAATCTGGATTTTTAGTTTTAGTTTTCTTTTGTTTTAGGAGTATTAACACCTCTTTAAGAAGACAGCATGGGGTGGGCATGAACATTAACACATACACCACAAAAAATGTGACATACTAACTCTTGCATTAAGAGAAAACGTTTGAGAAATTAAGTAAAGTTAGTTAATGAGAAAATAAATTGGCTATTATATAAAAATGTTAAGAACCCAATATTTTCTTAAGCAGATTTGCACTGAAGATAGTTGACATTAGTCTTAGATCACCAGTACCTGATTTGACTCATTAACTGAACTGAAATACAAATAAACAGGACTGATAAGGACAGTCAGAGTTAGGGGCAAGCATTTAACCTTTCGAGTTGACAACAGTACCCTCCCACAGTACATCCTATGGTAGATCAGGAGTCTGACCCAGCATGGTTTTTATGTTTCTGGGTGTTTTTTTTTTTTTTTTTTAATGTCTTTAACAATGCCCTTTGCATCTATAAGTGATTTATTTAGAAATTTTTCAATGCTGTTTTCATTAAATAAATGAAAGTCTTTCTCTACTGTTATTCTTGGTTTTATTATATAAAAATATGTATTTTGGCAGCCTTGCAAAATTAATCTTAAAATATTTCCCCCAAATTATTACATTCCAAGTATATATCCTCGAAAAGGAACATCTGTTTTATCTCTGAGTAGTTGAAATCATGTAATGTTTATGCCCTACTTTAAAACATCATCTAAGGAAAAAAATTAAATTTTCAGGTTCATCATATTTACTTTCATAGCTCCTCAATTACAGGATATGTATTTTTCTCACATTTTAACATTTTTGAAAATGAGATACATCCTAAAATAATAGCCACATTCAATTTGGATTTACTCTTTATTTTCTCCTAAAACACTATTAATGCATCTAGCAATCCACAGTGTAACAGACATGAGAAAATACGTTATTTTCCACACGCCTACCACTTACTAAGCGTGTAGGTTCTGCCACATGCTTAATATAACAGTACTTTTCACACACAGAAATTCCTACACGCAGCCTAATACCCCCAATCAATCACCTTTTTGCTTGAAAGAGAGGGAAAAGGTGGCACCAGGAGCCACCAAAAAGAATAGAAAAGTCAAGTACATACTTCTCCAGTACCCTTTTCGGCAAGCAATGTTCCTGTGATTCACTTCTGGCCAATGAGAAGAAAGCAGAGAAGTGGCAGTTCTAGGAACGCTTACATTCAACCAACAAAGAGAAAAGACTTGGCTGGTGTGACCTCTTTTCTTCCCTTCTTCCTGTCTTACTCTTTAAGGATAGTGGTACCAAGGCTCAGAGAGGTTAAAATAACTCACCCCAAACCATGCCGTTGGTAAGTGGCAAAGCCAGAGGCAAATCAGCCTCAGGGCAATAGCCAATTCCTTAGGAGCTAATTTCTTCAGAGTGCTAAATAAATAAAACGTTACTGGGGTAATATGCACCAGTCAAATCAAATTTCATCATGCAATCCCTTATGTAACTAGCAAAATGTAAAAACAGCACTCTCAGGTAGCTAAAAGCCTGTCCCATTCCCCACCCACTCACCCACCCATACAAAGAAAGCCTGCCCAGAATCACTCAACTATCTTGTTGGAGTAACCCACAGTTACTGCCCCCTAAAATTCTGAAATCAAATAAGCATGGCTGGCACTCTCTGACTCAAGCAATTGAAAGATTTTATTATCTAATATGTAAATCTCTTAATACACATCCCAACTACTTGATTTAGAACACACACACACACACAGACACACACACATACACAGTCTACAGTAAAATCAAGAAGAACTAAAATAGAGAAACTTTCACTAATTTTACCCCCAGAACATTGATCCTGCCTTGACCAAAGTAAATAAATCAGTGAAGCTGTAAATACATTATATTTTCATTACAGACAATCATTTTCCCCATGCCTTCATTCAATAAGTGTTGAACAAATATTTAAAGACTAGAGATTTGGAGGGATGTCTGACCAGGAAGCCCCACACACCTTGGACCAGAACTGAGCAGAGCCGGAACTCAAATCTCAGGTCTTTTTGCCTCCAATTCTAGCTTTAGGACCTTAGAAATCCTGAGCCCAAAAAGTGAACCTAGTAACCCCACGCAAGTGAGGAACTAAATCCAGATGCCAGAGCTCTGTCCAAATTTGCTGAGCACTTGCTCTGAATAAAGTTCTACCCAGAAGGTGATATACACTAGAATAAAACATGCTCCTGCCCTCAAGGCCCTTGAGTCCCTGTGACCATTGTGTGATTTAAATAATTCACCTGAAATCAGAGACATTATCAGGAATAGAAAAAATTTAAAAAGAAGTCTCATGTGCCTCTTAAGATATCTCAAATTAAAATGAAGCTTTCCATTTGACAAGACCCTAAAATATATACTAATCAAGATAAAAATGACCAGAATGATAATGGCCACAGTGATAACATTTATTATTGAGCACTTACTATGTACCAGGCACTATTTCAAATGCTTTCCAACTTCTAATACACGACAAGAGCATGAGATATTATTATTATCCTCATTTTACAAATGAGTTCACAAAAAAGCTTAGAGAATTACTTCATAACTTGTCCAAATTTACATATGCTAATAACCACTACACAATTCAGCCTCCAATTTCAAAAAATCCTGCCACTATTCTATAGTTCTTTCAAAAGGGATAACAACTCCCGTACACACACGTACACAGAGACATGTAGTTGTATCTGTCTCTGTAGGTCTGTTTGCTTTGAATATCCCAAAATTTAATCAATATCAGGAAAGAAAGCTAGAAGCTAGAAGCTGAGAGAAATACTACCCATACGGAATGGGCCATTTGTGGTTAAAAAAAAAAAAAAAAGAAAAAAAAAGAAAAAGAAAAAAATCAGTAAGGTGAAGAAAATGCACAGTTTAACAAGAAAGTTTCCAACCCTTCCGACTTTAATTGTGAACTGAAGGAATTCTTGAGGAAAAATATTTTTAGAAAAGCATTTAAATTTATCCTGTGGGTGTCACTGACACTAAGGTCATTTCAACACAATGATTCTCAAAGTAATAGAAACAGAACTCAGGGTGGAAGCACCCAAGAGATGATTACAATAGAATCCACACTGATTTGCTCCAACGTTCCAGGAGAAGAAAGTATAGACCTCATTTCCCCAAGATTCTGCCGGGATTGGATGTCTTTACTTAATTAGCCGCTTATCCATGATACTAGCTGAAAAATGCTGACCCTGCAGCTTTGTGCAGACGACGGCTGTTGCCTCAACAGCTCTGTTTATTGGAATAGCCATTTTCCTGTCTAATAGAGCCCCAAGTTGGAACTTCCTCCCCTTGAGCCGATTTTCTATGGCTTCCTTTATGCTACAGCTGCGTTTGTACTAGGTGTGAGATATTTATCTCCATGATCATATACAGTCCAAGGTAAAGAAAAATACAGGTAGAACATGAAAAGGAAGAGACACTCTCTTTCAAAGTAGGACAATTACAATTAGGGAGGGGGAAAAAATACCTGTAAAAATGAACTCAAATCATTTTTTTGTACTTATAAAGGAAAACTGCTGACATAAGCAAACTGATGTAAATTGTGTATGTGTGTCCTGTCTCACCAATGTGCAAGTTTCCCTACTGGATTACAAGGTTCTTGAGGGCAAGGGTCAGATTCAAGAAACCTCATCTCTTAGGTGGGATGATGCCAAGGCCTGGGCCGTGCCGTCTGTGTTCCCCACTGCGTACTCTCTGGTTGTGAAGGAGCTGAGAAGATTTGCTGATGATCTTGGCCAGGTTAGTCACTACAGACCCAGGGCAGCACCCTGTCCACGGGAGGTGCTTATTTAATATGAGTTGGACTAAACGGAAATAATATCAGCATTACCCAGTTACCTCCATTAACGACCAGTTTAGACATTTTCCAAATTGTTCGTTTGTTTTCTCCTTTTAGAATTGTTACTATTTAAAAGTTTAGGCAGATGGTAATACTTAGCTGGAAGTAAATATTTAACCCAATCTCTACTAAGTAAAGTCCTTAACATTTTATATACAGTCTGAAGACATACATAAAAATATACATATACACACAACACACACACATTTGGAATAAAAGCTGGTCTCGTCATAGAGTGCTGTTTTCTACGCGGTAGCAGCGAATAGAGATTTACACTTCAGGAGAAGGCAGGCACCTGACCATTTGTCTTCCTTCAGCCCATCAACCTCCCTCTCCCCCTCTACCTCTTCAATCATGGGTGCTTTCATATTCAGAACACAGCAGCTGCTTATTTTAAAAAGTCCAGAACTTCGCAGCTGCTCACTGTGCTTTCTCGTTCCATTCCCACTGCAAAGCTGTCATGTTGTGTGTCAAGTCTGAAAATCTTTCCTACTTTTCATTGCAGACATTGATTAAATCGATAAAAATAGAATCCCAAACTGTCATAGCTCTTTCAGTCATCTTAATGAATTGTAATTAGTTTTTCAATATTCAGTTCCTGATTTCCCATAAAACTGAGGGCATCACACATGTGTGAGCTGTCGTTATTTCTTAACACTAGCAGGGGTAATAGTAAGGTACCCGTCCATTCTTCCCTGTGGTCTTTATACTTTCAACCCTGATTAGTATGTGTGTGGCTGGTAAATAAATGATTTGATTTTATAGTGAGTGACATATTTTGAAATCTGCAAAGCATCTTATGCTGGGAATTTAAGCCAACCCTTTCTTTTCCCGAGATAGCTCTGGGCGCTCCTGCAATAATAAGTTGGAGCAGATCTTGACTTTCCTATTAGCATCTCACAATTTATGAGCTTTTGAGAGCCATGAGATGATTTTTAAAGGATGATTTTAATTCTCCAATGCACCTAGATAACTAGAAAAATAACAGACAATAAATGAGTGCTTTAAAGAAGGAATTTAAGAATTTAAAGCTTCACCCAAGCTGAAAGTAATCAAAAAAACTTTATAATGTTCCTGAACTGACTTCAATATTCCCTTGACATTATTAAAGGAATGTATCAGCTTTGAATAACTTACTCCACTTAGGCTGCACAACTATCCTATGACGCAGTAGTCGTTATCTACAGTTGTTATATGAGGAGATTGAAGCTCAGATATTTTAGGCAAATTACAGAATTAGGAATTGGCAGATCTGAAGTTCAATCCAGATCCAGCTGCATTCAGTCTAGATCCAGCCACATTTACAGCCCTCACCAACCCCCAGGAAGAATGTGAGTCCTTGAACTTCCTGACATTTACAGCACCGTGTGGGTCCTTATATCAAGTTTAAACCTAAAAAAATTCAAAGTTCACTTATTTCATGGATTATCCAAGACTTTGGGGTTCAATTTATCACTGGCTACGTACTGAGTAGGAAATGACAGGGCTACAATTTTCAACCATGATCATAAGTAAAGATTTAACATATCTGGGGAATTATTTGAAAAATCAAATAGAAAGAAACTTGTACCTCAAATGATAATTTTCCTAGTAGAATTCGCCCAGCAAGTTTATTGTGGAAATCAAAGAAAAGTGTGTACTGTTCTAAGCAAAACTCTGTAGGTAGGTTTCTATCAGTATCATCCACTGTCAAAGTGTTACATTTCTTACTTTTGTTACTCCTGTAACCAAAGCTGAGCAAACAATCAATCACACCTGCTCCAGGTAAACCACTTTTAATTAAAATACCCTTCAATTACCAATTCATTAGAAATTCTGAACTCCATGGTAATTTAGAATTTAAGCAACAAGTTTGGCTGAATCACCATCCAAAAATACTGAGTAGAACTCGGTAAGTGAAGAGAATTAGAAATGAATTTTTTTCTAAAGAGAATTCAGATTTTATCAGCTCACTGGTACAATTCCGTGTACTTAAAGACAAACACCTTTGATAGGTCATCATTAGGAATTTAGCTAATTATGCATTCGTTTCTATTGGGAAGCTTTACTACATGCCTTGTGATGGCATTTATACCAGACTATCTTTACGAGGATGTCTGTAAATTAAACAGCCTGGAAGGATGAAGACAGCATCTCCCTCCAGGACAGAGGACAGATTGGTTACCTGACCAGGATAATAAAGGCTGAGTACATTTGCCGGTAGCTCTTTATAAGACGGGTGGCTTCCTAAACTCTGCCTTCCTCAGCTGTGACACAGACCCACCAGGTGTGAAGTACCCACCTGGCGTCACTCAGTGTTGCCCCCCCTGGGAACCGGGGGAACAAGGGAAACTGACGCAAGCAGGAAGCTCTCCCCGCAGGCTGTGCCATGTGGCATAGGATCCTTTGTGTCTGACCCAGGAGTTTTGTGTCTTTTTCCAACATGTATGCAACTGCGGCAGGCTCACTTATTAGCTCACAGGCAGGGTGAAATCTCAGAACCTTCACTGCTCTCGACAGTTATGTGTGACTGATTAAGTATTTGCAGAGGCTTACCAACTCCAGGGGAAGTATTTGCACCTCCCTCTGAAGCCTGAAACTCACAGCCATCACTTGCGCTCACACAATCATGGCAAACCCACTGCAGAAAACCACCTTCCTACAAGACCTGGCCACCTGATAAGATACTAAAACGAGGGGTGACGGGAACAAGTGGAGGAGGCTTGTCCACTGCCAGGTCATTAGCGCCATCGTGACCATGGACCTATACGCCCCGAACAAGATATCCTTCTTACTCCCTGATTGATTACATGCGTTCCCAGGCTGGCCTGCAAATCCCTGCCATCAATCAGTCTCATGGGAAGAAAATCTCGTATCTTGCTCCCTTGCTTCAGGCTACCCCAAGGGTGACACAAGCCAGACAGGTTTTTGAGGCACTGAGGTGCCCCAGCTTGCTTCCTTTTCCCCACCTTGCTGGTCAGGCTCACGGACAGTAATAACCAATATTTACAGAGCACTTCTCAATAATCATTTGATTCTTCTCCCACCTGGAGATGCAGACAATTTGTAGGCTCTCTTCACAGAGGCTCAGCGAAGCCAAGGGGCTTCGCCCAAACCCACAACTGGTAACTGATGAAGCGGACACGTCAGCTCGGGGCTTCCAACTCTTTCTTCTGTAACCGTTCCACCCTGTACGCCACAAAACGCAGAAGCCCAGCAAACGGTTCAGCCAGGTGCTCAGACCGCGGCTCCCCGGCCTGCGCCTCACAGGGAACGCCCACGGGCGGCATGGTTCTGCGTCCTCCCAGCACAGACAGCACCTCCCACGTCCCCGCCGCCCCGGGAGGAGGGCTGCGCCTGCGCACAGTACCACCTGGCCCAGGTTCCGGAGGCGGAAACCCAGGGGGGGTCCAATCAACCACCTCCCAACACACCTGCACAGAAACTGAGGCTGTGCCCCCCAGACCCCCGACTCTGGCCCTCTCGTTCGCTCCTTCAGCTACTCTCTGAGTGGCCCCATGAGAGGCAGGGGAGTACAGTGGTTAGGGAGCAGGGTCCAGAGCCAGACGACATGGGATTTTTAACCCTGGCTCAATCACTTATTAGTTGTAAGATCTTAGGCGACTTATTTAACCTCTTTGTGCCTTAGTTTCATTATCTGTGTAACAGGGATAATAACAGTACCTCTATTACAGGATTGCTGTACAGATTGCATGAATTAAATCAATTACTCCAGACAGGCCTATACTCAGTAAATGTTATCTGTCACCACCACTACAGCTGCTATGAGTCCCCACTGGACACCCTGATCCCATTTTGGTTAGCACCCCAATTTCTCACCGTCAGGCCTGGGCCTGAATTCAGGTGAACTTCTCCAAGCTCCCCACACCCAACCCTACAAACCCCTACAAAACAGCAATCTAGCCTCGCCCACTCTGCCATCAGAAACAAAACTGTCAAAGAGAGTGTGATGAGCTCCAGAAATCTTTCTTACTGAATAAATAAATGTGTTGGGAAGACTCTGTCCTTCACAGTATATATTCTGGAAACACAGCGTTCTGGGCTGAAGCACCCTCTACCTGCTGGGTGAGTAAAGTCACACGGTAGGCAGAATAATGACCCCTTTCCCTCCCCGCACCCAAGATGCCCACATCCTTTTCCCGGAACCTGTGACTATGTTACCTTACCTGGCAAAAAGGACTTTACCGATGTGAGTAACAAGGACATTGAGATGGCAGATTTTCCTTGATTATCCAAGCAAACCCAATCTAATCAGGGGTCCTTAAAAGCAGAGAAACTTCCCCAGCTGTAGTGAATCAGAGAGTTGGCAGTCAGAAGGATTCAGCTCATCATTGCTGGCTTTGAACATCTTGAAAGGGGCTACAAACCAAGGAATGTGCATGGCCTCTAGAAGCTGAAAAAGGCAAGAAAATGGATTTCCTCTGGAGCCTCCGGAGAGGAACGCAGCCCTGCTAACAGTTTGATGTTAAACCAGTGAGACCTGTGCTGGACTTCTAATCTCTAGAACGTTAAGATAATAAATCTGTACTGTTTTAGTCGCTAAGTTTGCGGTAACGTCTTACTGCAACACTAGAAAACTAACAGAGTCCCTCTGGATTCTCCTACTAGGGAATTTAAGCAACAGTATCTGGGCACTATGCTGTGGAATTAAGCAACAGAAAACCACATACTTCCTCACTAATTCATTCTTTCATTGAGTCACTCGGTGAACTTCTGAAGCACCTACCATATGCCAGGCACCGTTCTATGTGCTCCAGGAAACAACAGTAAAACAGAGAGAAACAGCTGGCTTCTGTTCCATGGAGCTTATGTCCCAGAGGTAAGAGAGAGAGACAGTAAACAGGCCAATAAAGAAATAAAACAATTTCAAACAGTGATAGGTGCTGTGAAGAAAATAAAACAAAATGAAGAGATAGAGAACACTGGGGCAGAGCCAGGGCAAGGGAACCCCAGACGGGGTGGGAGGAAGGCTCTCTAAGAAATGACATTTGAGCTGAAATCAAAAAGGTACAAGGAGTCAGCAAGGCCAAGATCCAAGTCAGATCCTGAACTGCTAACCCATGGCTGACCGAGGCATCCTTACTGAGAAGGTAAAAGGTGAAATAGCCACTCTGAGAAATTGACGCAACTTCTTGCTCCAAAGAAAAGGACACTGTGTAGGGCTTCCCTGGTGGCGCAGCGGTTGCGAGTCCGCCTGCCGAGGCAGGGGACGCGGGTTCGTGCCCCGCTCCGGGAAGATCCCACGTGCCGCGGAGCGGCTGGGCCCGTGAGCCGTGGCCGCTGAGCCTGCGCGTCCGGAGCCTGCGCTCCGCGACGGGAGGGGCCCCAACGGCGAGAGGCCCGCGCGCCGCAAAAAAAAAAAAGTACACCGTGTGAATTGCTTTGCTCATTTTCCTGTCCTCACTCCTCACAAGCATGACTTTTAAGGCTTTATTTTTTAACATACTTGATGAGCAGTGTAAAGGCAGCATTACCCCCAGAGTCCCTGATATCACTCTCAGTGAGATCACTCAGTGCTCTCCTTATCTGAATAGGGATGCGGTTAGATTCCTGAGATGGTTAGATTGCTCTCATTGTGACGGATTTCCCTGTGGCTGGCTGTTTCCTGTATCAGTGACACTAGCTCCATGACCGAATCCATTGCTCAGGTTCAGACCAAGATGGAGAGCCAGAGCCGATGCAGACCCAGCTGGCTCCCCTGCACACTTGATTAGGAGAAAAATATCAAAGTCTCTAGATGGTGAGTTAATGTGTAAACTTCTCTCTCCTGTCTTATCAGGTAGGAACGATGGTCTCTGCCATCCAAATCACACATACACACAACAAGCCACTCGATTTATCTTTTATTGATAAATAGTATCTTGCTCTGACATCTATGGTAAAATAGTGAAAGCCACTCCAATTTTGATTAAGATTGTCATAGTGTCATTCATTATTTCTCACAATTGCTCCTTTCATAGGTTCTTTATGAAGGTCAAGCTAGAATGGCCAAGCAATCTGCCTCAAGCCAGAGTTCCCAGACATACACAAACAATTCGGAGCAGCGCAAGCCGTCTTGTACACCTGCTAAGACTCTCTCCCACATATACTTTGCCATGTGAGAAAGTTACAAAGGTGAGATATGCAAAATGATTCCAGTTCTAGAGCTATTCTACCCATTTCTGTTGTTTTATATGTTAACATAAGAAACTTACATATAGACTTCATATTGAGTGGAAAGCCTTTTGTGTTGGGGAGTTGGGGTGCAGAGTTAACACTTCACAATGATAATCCACTGCCCCTGAGGATGGTGCTCAGATTTTAGAGCCAGAATATGAGTCTGATCTCCAACCCCACCATATAACAACTGTACGACCTTGAACAGGACACACCTCTGACCAAGCATCAATCCTTTCTTCTCTATAGATTGAAGTCGAAAGAAACGCCCTTTCACCTGTTTCAGAGGGTTCTCACAATTCCAAAATGAGATGTACTTTGTGAACTAAATGTAAGTGTAAACGCGAAGTGCCCTCCACCCCAACCCCGGCCTCCTCACTCATGGTGCTACAGATATGTTGCGTTTAAGGCAAGAGGCCGGGTCCCAGTTCTCCGCATTCCACCCAGGATTCCTCTCCTCAGTGACTCCCTACGGGGTGCTCTGGTGCTTGTGAGCGTGGCTGCTCCCGCACCTGAGAGCATTCCTCTCCTCGTCGCTGTGCTTTTCGTGGGCTCCACTGACCTTCATTGCTCTGCCACCCACAGGTCACCATCGACCTCCCCTAACAACATTCTCTGGACAAATAACTTCATCGAAAACGCCAACCTCCAGGCCCAGCCATCAGGGAAACCATTTCCACTCTCGGGCCTTGCTCTTTCAAAAAGGGACCACCAAGAGGAAGTTGTTAGGCACTGAGACCAGTTCTTTGCAGGGACTGGAAAACTTTAAGGGCCAGATAATAAATATTTTAGGCTTCAAAGGCTTAAGTAACATATCTCTGTAACACATTCTTCTTCGCTTTGTTTTTACGATGCTTTAAAACCATAAAAACAATTCTCAGTCTTTCATCCTTACAAAAACAGGTCACAGGCTGGATTTGTCCCGAGGGCTGGAGTGTGCCAACCCACGCCGTGTGCCACAGTCTCGCTCATGCCAGAGCACACTTGTTTGTGTGTGTGTGTGTGAGCAGGTGTCTTCTGTTGGTAAGGGGAGTTGAGGGGAAGCCAGTTAAGTCAGGAGAGGTACCTGGAGCCTCTGTTCCCTTGGACACCAAGGCTGTCGCTCAGTCTGGTCCTCACGGGCAGATTTCTTCCCATGTGACTTTCTCTCAGTCCAGCCTCTTTTGGGGAATCCTAAGCCATGGGAGAGATCAGTCCATGTCTGAGCTCCAGAAGGAAGCCAGGCTCAAGTCCTTACCCTCAGGGCTCCTGAGCAGTATGTAAATCAAGCATGTGGCTTCCATGCCCCCGAACATTCTGTAACAGTTAGAAGGCTGCTCTGCCCACAGCACATGGATGGAACCTGATGGCTGCAGTTACTTATGATACAATCCAGCCTGGTGAAAATGCATCACGGAGCCACCCAAAATATTTTAGACATTTATAATCTACCAAAACAGAAGGCGGGGGGAGGGGGAAGGGGAGGAGGAAGACTGCAGAATATTTCGCTTGGATGTCATTATTACCACAAAATCATTTCACCTGGTACTTATATCACATTTATCAAACACTGCCACATAATCCAAAAGCAAAAGTACGATTCCCCACCATTCACAGTTTCTAAAGGAGAGAGTAGATGTGGTCTTCCTTTGGATGTTTTCTCCTCTTCAGAGAAAACTTCATTTCAGTGCTTCTTGATTTTCACACGTATGCCGTGACTTAAGGCCTCCCCAAATGCAGAGGGTGCCCATCTGCAAATTAGTAAGTGACGCCACCTTGGCCCACAAAGGAGCTAGAAAATGGGGCCCCTTCGGCTCTGTGTCTCAGCACAGTTTGGTCACTGAAGGTGCCTTTGTCGGGGGATGAGTGGGGGGGGGGGCGCGGGTGGAAGGCACCTCTTACCCTGGCAGATCCAGCTGTGCCCAAGGACACCCATGTGGGTGAGCAGAGCCAAAATGGCTTCTCACCCTGACCTATGTCCTTGCCAGGCTGCACGACAACACACAGAGGGCCCTGACTTGGTCCGCGAGTCCATGCCTACAGGCTGGAAGAATTGAGTCCATTTTATGCCACTACTAGCGCTATGCTGACACAGAAGCTGGTGATAATATTTATGGCGTTGACTGTGCCAGTGCTGGTGCCATCACCAACGTGTCAGCTGGAGATCCTTTGCTCGTTATCACTTCAGGAGGGCTGATTTTTTTTTTTTTTTTTTTTTTTTTTGCGGTACGCGGGCCTCTCATCGCTGTGGCCTCTCCCGTGGCGGAGCACAGGCTCCGGACGCGCAGGCTCAGCGGGCACGGCTCACGGGCCCAGCCGCTCCGCGGCACGTGGGATCTTCCCGGACCGGGGCACGAACCCGCGTCCCCCGCATCGGCAGGCGGACTCTCAACCACTGCGCCACCAGGGAAGCCCCAGGAGGGCTGATTTTGAGGGGGACGGAGACATCTTAGAGACAAGACAGAGAGGGTAAAGCCGTGCACAGTGTGGGTGAGTTGTAGGAGGAGGGTGACTAATAGCCATGAAGATGAGCAGAAAGAGAAGAGGGTAACTAACTAGTAGAGCAGAGCCAACAGCTGAAGCTCAGGGTGGAAGCCTGTTCCCCGCAGAGGATGCTGAACACCTGCAGGTTTCAACTGAAAGAGGACTTTCTTCAACAGTGGGAAGGAAGGTTTGGGAAACCTTGTTTGCACTGCCGGAAGAGGTACACAGCTGAGAAGCCAGGAGGCCGGTGATGAGGTTTCAATCGCCCAGAGGGGAAAGAAGAGACACAGGTGGGGGCCTGGAGATGTGTGAGGAGGAAAATCTGAAGCTGCCTGGAAGCTGCCGGGGCAGAACCAGCGATAGGTTGGAAGAGGGAGGAGGCTTGGTGGAGTCAGGGCTGACTGGAGTTCCTGGCCCAGGAAAGGACTTGATGGCTGTGTTGCGGTTGCCAAGACAACAGGCCTAAATGACAGGCAGGGAGGCCTCAGAGTCTCTCTCTGGGATCCTCCTGCTCTGGGTCATGCCGTGCAGACCTGATGTTCTTCCATTAAACGTACAATATGTACTCTTGTTGCGTGAGGTATGTTTATCACCTGAAAGGGCTCTCCCTCCCCATTGTCTCAGGGTGCTGTGGGTTGCAATCGTGCTTCAGAAACACACATTTTTCAGCATCGTTAAGGGAAACAAACATCTGTGACAACTAATCCGAACCCATGCATAGGAAAGATAAATGAAAGCATTCTAACCTGTAGCATTATATGTAACTTCTTTAAACACGGAGAACGTTACAGCAGAGCTCTACCTTTTCCAGCAGAGAATGTACTCCATATCTTCCTCTGGAAACTAAAGATACTACATATAAATTTGAAATCATATATCTCTTCAAAGATTCATTTTTAACAAGGCCAAAACTGCTAACAACCAGGGAAAGTACCGATCTATATAAATCATGTGCTCGGTACATAGTATACATTGTGAATTTGCATGCATATTAAAGGCAAATAACCAGAACACTAAAGCTTCGAATTTATACGTGCAAAAGACAGTAAATCCTAACATTAAAGTTCTTCCCAGAAAACATTAACTCCCCACATCCCGCGCAACGGCTGGACAGTCAGGGGAGTGGGCTCAGTACAGAGTTTAGGAAGAGTATCACTTGTATCACCCATGCCACCCTCTCACCAGACGGAGCAGACAAGACTGTCTGCATCCTGTGCGACAGAAGTAAGGTGCTGATGCTGCCCAGCTTTGCAAAGTTTTTTTCTTTTTTTTTTTCATAATTTGACAGGAAAAAAGGTACCACCAAAACTGCCACTTTTGAATCACTAAGAAAATCTTTCTTCATTGTAAAGATTTCAACATTGAGGAAACAGGACAAAACACAGCTAACTGTGCTCTTCCACCAAAGTAAAAATCAGAGGTAAGTGATGTGAACTTGGTAGGCTTTGGTGCCCAGTTATTTGGTCCAAACTAGTCTTAGCTGTTGCTGTAAAGGTATATTTGTAGATGTAACTCACAGTATCCCTCAGTTAACTTTAGGTGAAGGTGAGTACCCTGGATAATCTGAGTGGGCCTCATATAATCAGTTGAAGGCCTTAGGAGCAAAAACTGAGTTTCCAGGAGAAAAAAGAATTCTGCCTGAAAACTGTAACATAGAAATCCTGCCTAGGGCTTCCCTGGTGGCACAGGGGTTAAGAATCCGCCTGCCAATGCAGGGGACACGGGTTTGAGCCCTGGTCCGGGAAGATCCCACATGCCACGGAGCAACTAAGCCCGTGTGCCACAACTACTGAGCCTGCGCTCTAGAACCCAAGAGCCACAACTACTGAGCCCGTGTGCCACAACTACTGAAGCCCACGGTCCTAGAGCCTGTGCTCCCCAACATGAGAAGCCACCGCATCGAGAAGCCCGCGCCCCGCAACGAAGAGTAGCCCCCTCTCACCGCAACTAGAGAAAGCCCGCGCGCAGCAACAAAGACCCAGTGCAGCCAAAAATAGAATAAATAAAATAAATTAATTAAAAAAAAGAAATCCTGCCTAACTTTCCAGCCTGCTGACTTGCCCTACAGATTCCAGATTCAAGGCTATGACATCAACTCCTGCCTGCTGGCCACCGCTATGAGTTTCAGACTTGCCAGCTCCCACAGTTATGTGAACCAATTACTTAAAATAAATATACTATATGTACATACATAGAGGCATAGATGTGTGCATATCTAGTGATTCTGTTTCTCTGGAAAACCCTTACTGATACAAGACTCAAAGGGATTTCCCACTTAGAACAAAGTGTTCAGTATTATAATCCATCCTGGTGGTTGGGTGAGTGCTGCTTGATTTTGATTACAATGTAAAAATTAATATATTCTCTTTTTAAATTTTTTTTTATTGGGAGACATATAACATTATGTTAGTTTCAGATGTACAACATAATGATTCAATATACGACTATATTGCAAGATGATCACCATAAGAAGTCTGGTTAACATCCATCATCACACATAGCTATACATTTTTTTTTTCTTGGGATGACAACTTTTAAGATCTACTCTCTTAGCAATGTTCAAATGTACAATATACTGTCATTAACTAGAGTTACCATGTTCTACACTACATCCCCACCACTTATTTATTTTATACCTAGAAGTCTGTACCTTTTGACCACTTTCACTCATTTTGTTCAAATAGCTCCACCACTATGGAGTGCAGGACTTTCTTGAAAATTTCCTTCCTGATACTCATTTAAAGACTTCTCACTCTAAGAGGCTGACTCTAAGAAGAATAATGGGGAACCATATTTGTAAAAGAGGCTCATGAAAATCTTTCTGGTGGCTGAACATCTGCTCAGCAAGGCTGCTCTGGGGGCTCGCCTTGCTGTATTTATATTGTGAATTCTCTGTGGATGCTAAGTCTTGGGGGATGGAACTGTCCCCTCATTTATGGCCTAAAAGCACAAGTCATACGATCAGCTCTAATGAAGCAAATATCCCTGTCAAGTTCAGATCAATTTCACAGGTTTAATGCCACTCTGACTGCTCCTTCTCTGTCTCCTGTCCTCCCTTGGCCTCAAAAGGCAGCTTACTGTGTGTGCTCTCCAGCCTCGGCTCTTCCCATCTCCTCTCTGCGACATGGAATGCTTATCCCCACACCCGCATCCCATCCAATTACTGTGCGCGCGCAGCCCATCCCGGGCCTGGGCTCCCTTCGCGACAGCTAACTCTTGTCACACCCCTTTATTTATTGCTGACTGTAGGATCTCCTGGGAGTGGAAGGAATGAGGGAAAGGGTCGTAGCACGACCACAGGAGAACCGACCAAATTTCTATCTTTTTGCAAACGGTTGTTCCATTGCCACGGTTCCATGACTTGTAAGCTGGGAAGAGAACTGATCTATTCTAGAAGGCATTTGGACATCTGCTGTATATAATCTTTTGGATACGCCCTCTTTTTTTTTTCCGACCAGTAGGGATGGGAGGAGTTCTCCGAGGCAGCCCCCCAGCCTTGAACGAAAGTTCTCAGTAAGCTCTCCTCATCTTCTGTCTTCTCTATCAGTCCTGTCACCAAGGCCAATCTCTTCTTCTCCCTTCCGCACTGCAGCTCTTCTCACCATGTGCCTGCCTTCTCCCTCTTCTGAGTTACTGTATAACCCACAGCAAGAATCACCTCCCCCAATATGCGCTACCAAACGTAAAATAGATAGCTGGTGGGAAGCAGCCGCATAGCGCAGGGAGATCAGCTCGGTGCTTTGTGACCACCTGGATGGGTGGGATGGGGAGGGTGGGAGGGAGGGAGACGCAGGAGGGAAGAGATATGGGGACATATGTATATGTATAACTGATTCACTTTGTTATAAAGCAGAAACTAACACACCATTGTCAAGCAATTATACTCCAATAAAGATGTTAAAAAAACCAAATTACCTCCCCCAAATGCCACTTTGATCAATCACGTGACATGTTGCCAAGTGTTCTAAATGTTTCTTCTGAAATTAAATTTCTGCCCCGGATCTCAAGTCCACCAGCTGACTCCCTGCTTTCCCCTCAGTCTCCTCCTTTCTAGCTGTGCCCCCAGCTCACAGGCCCCACCCCTGTGCCCTGCCCCCTCTCTGCTCTCCTGAAGGCGGGGCTAACCCTTCTCTCTTAAGACTCCTCCCCTAATACGTTCCTGATCGCCTTTGAATCTCTCTCGGAAGGAATTCCCTTAACATTAAAAAATAACCCCTGCTCGTTTTTCACAGGGAAAATTCAGGAGGTGATGGGCTCCTGGATCCCATATCCCAAATAACTGACTCACTATGGTTTTCCACCATTCCTGATTCAGATCCTGAGGTTGGGACTCCCGTACAGCTCACATCCAGGAAATCCTGGGGCAAAAAGTCAGGAACTACCTGAGTAATACCTTGCTTGCTTTCATCTGAAAGCACCCCTATTTGTTCCGTCCTCGGAACAAAGTCGCAAATGAGAAACCGTAGTAAAACCGATAGCTAGTGGGACGCAGCCGCACAGCACAGGGAGATCAGCTCGGTGCTTTGTGACCACCTGGGTGCGTGGGATAGGGAGACGCAAGACGGAGGGGATGTGGGAACATAGGTATATGTATAACTGATTCACTTTGTTATAAAGCAGAAACTAACACACCATTGTAAAGCAAGTATACTCCAATAAAGATGAAAAAAAAAGAAAGAAACCTCCCCCGAATTTAACCTTTCCTCTCGGCAAATTCTCTTAGACACAGAAACTAAACTACACAAGTATTATTAGGCATGCATATCAGAATATATTTCCCATTGTGACTTATGCACATGTTACATACAGTTATGGATGTATTTTTGGAAAATTGTTTTCTAAATATTTAATAGCCATTAAACGGGTAAAAGAATACTCTGCTCCTTATGGAACAGTGAAAAGTCATCCTAGCACTTTCTGCAAGTATTTGCAATTGTAATCAGTAATGCAGGCAGAAAGAATGCCAATGGTTTTCAATCATCACTGCTAAAAATGTAAATTCTTTAAAATTAAGACTCCGAAGTTCATCTGCATTAATCTACTGCTAATGCAAGCTGGGACTATTTTCTAGGATTCTGAGTGGCTTAACATCATCAAGACATGTCACAAGCTCCGTCCAAATTATTCAGTACATACCATGCAGTATTCCGAACCTCTCAAAAGCTGAAACAAGGAGAGGCAATGAGAGTGTCTGAAGAACAAAAGGAAAAATGAAGCACAGAGACCTCAGGCTAAAAGTATAAAACCCTTGAGGGAGGGTTTTAAGGACATTTTAGAGGCCTGAAAAATGAGAACAAATCAGCAGGCCCATTAACTCAGCAGCGAATTAAAGCACCCTTGTTTCCAATTTCAGCCTTGAATATGGAGGGCACCAAATGGACCAGGTTCTGCTTCCCCTCTGTAGAAGAGTGAGAAGTCACCGCTCTGTATTCTTAACTGCCCTTCTTCTTTCCCAGCTAATTTAGCGAAAGAGTGACTATCCATTCCCTAACTCTTCTCCGAAAACATTATTACTAACTTCCCTAGGACCAGGTTAAAGGGACAGCAAGAAAATAAACAATCGGAGATTCAAAACACAAGTTCTATTCCCCATAATTCCAACTTCTCTTCTTCCTTTCAGTAAAAGATGACGTTTACTATCTTCAGATGTATTGTTCTTTACCTACATACTTGAGACAAAATGGTAAAATACAGCATGTGGTTAATCCACAAACTGAAGAGCCTCTGAATTGAAGAAGTGGGCCATATTCCACAATTACATCTGTTTTATTGTCTCACCTCATGGAAACGGGGTTCAGTGCAGCTCTTTCCAAACCCTGGATTGGAAGTAAAAGGTCTGGAAGATCTACTATGACCACATGAGAGATATTCCTCGAGAATCAATTTGTATTTATACCAATTTGTTTGTAACACAGTCTCACCTGTTAAGTAGTGCTAGGCCCGCAGGTTAACTGCTTACAACTTTTTAAGTCGTTCTTTGGGACTCTGCTTCCACATCTAGGAATCAGTGCCTCCCAGCCGGTAGGTCTTAGCACACTGCTGTGCTGTGACTTGGTTCCAGGTTTGCTATGAGGTCCTGACACCCCTCAGCCTCAGAGAAGCAGGTGGGGCCCCGTGCAGCTGGAGCGGTCACAGCTGGCCATCAGCTTCCCCAGAGTTCAAAGGCACAGTCCCCACTGCTCTGCTGAGAAGCACTGCATGTCCAGGGACACCCATGTTAACAGGCCGCTGCAGAAGGCACCACTGCCCTTCTGGAGAAGCGGTCCATGCAGCTGGGGGAGGCATTTGCATTCCAGATGTGCAAGGTACAGCTGGCTGAAGGTGGGCCTCTAGTAAGTTGGGAGGGCGAACTGGTGGGCAAAGCTCTTGGTATCAGCTCCCCAAATTCTCTCTTTATGGGTTTCAGAAACTTCTTTCCACTGGGGGCTAGTATGCCCTTTCACTGGCATCCAAGCTACCTATGGGGTGACTGCTCTGACAGTGGACACGCCATTTTACCAAATAGGGCCCCGTCATCATTTTTAATTACTTCATAGAAAAAAAATTCAAAGGGCAGTATCGGAGTATTGCATTTATAGAGCAAAGAAAATGATTAAAGCTGTTGGATTTTTTAAACATAATTTTAACTGTTGTAAAATTTGGAATAGTGGTGAAACAGCTTGAATATTTCTTAATCGATGCTTGTGTAGTATCTGACAGTGACTAATATGGATTCCAAGAGGAGAATCACTGACATCTTGATCAAGAATTCTGTTTAGCTATTTAGGCAAATAGCAATATGAAAAGAAGTTATGTTCATGAAAGCAAATTCAGGTTTCTCATTAGAAAATTTGAAAAGATTTTATTTGGAAGTTTCTTAGCTATACAATAGTCCCCAAATGGATGTCCCCAGCTTACTGTGTTATTAAGTATCTGTTCCTATGTGCGCCACATGGAGGCGAAATTGAGAACTGATTTTAATAACATGCTTGTATCACTATTTCTTGGTTTTTCAATTTTAGGCGTTATCTATTGGCCTTCCAATAAGGAAGATGAGGGTTGGTTGGTTGGTTAGTTTTCATCCACCTATACTTGTCCCATGTTCCCTATCCTCAGAATTCTAGCACAATTTTGGTTATATTAAATACCCATTTTAAATCATTATAGCTACAGAGACATTATTAGTATGAGTCATGTAATAGTCTATGATTACATTTCCTTTTCTGCATTCCTTTTTCTACTTCCTGTTACATTTCATTGAAATGTTTCATTTCAATGTAACAAATCAGTGTTACATTTCACTTTGGTTAGTTTCCTTATATAATTATCCGGAGGTCATCCCCAAAGCCTCCCCGAGATTTGTAAATCTCCTCGCAGTAGGAATAGGTCAGGTGTTTTATCAATTTCATCACCTTCAAGCGGTCTCTCCTGAAGCTCTCTACCTACTCCTCCTGTTGAGATCAGTGGATCACTTGTCCCTCTGCACAGCTGGCTCTTATGTTGGTCCCTTCTCTGGGATCTGGGGTCTTTTTGGTTTACCCTGTCATTTATCGGAGCACATCATAGTGTTGTCAAGTTTCATGACCATGTACTGGTATTACCTTTTAATTGGGAAACTCCTATCTTTGGTTGGGGGAGATTTTGCTGAATTATTCCTCTGATGGTTTTCTGTCCTCTGTTTTCTATATTCTCTCAAGTTGGTGCTGCTGTTTTTGGACATTGGACCTCATGAACCAATCCTATAAATTTCTTATTTTTTTCTATATTATTTTCTATTCTTTCTCCTTTACCTCACATTCTGGGAAATTTCCTTAACTTTATCTCCCAACCCTTATAAATTCTCTTCTGTTTCACAGTTGTAATATCACACCTTATCTATCTGAAGATAAAAATGATTTCTTTTTTTAAGATATTTTCTTCCTGCAAAGGTTCTGTTTTCCTCCAAGTTGCTTTTTTTCTGTTTGCATGTTTTAGTTTCTGTCTCTCATAATAGAGACTTCCCTTAAATGTCTGATGATCCTTGCCTGTCTGCTGGTAATTATTGGTGAGGCCCGAGAAAGTCAAGAGGAAGGTTTTGTGTGTGGGGAGGGGTTGATTTAAGATTTATTTTAGGATTGTTCTAGTTAGGCCTCCTCTTTGGGAACCCCTGATGTCAGTATCCTCAAGTTTTATTTTTAGGTCATAATCCCAGGGAAGTCTCCTGCAGATAGGGTATCATCCTGGCTGTCCTCAGGCTAGGGGACAGGGAGAAGAAGGTAGTTATGGTTCTCAGGATTTGGTAAATCAGTACAATCTCCCTGATTTCAAGACTATATAATACCACTTGACTTTTCCTGTTACCTTCCAACCCAGAAACCTCTATTTTCTCATCTGTACAGAAAAAAAAAAAAAAAGAAAGAAAAAAAACTCCATTCCTATTATGGAGTGAAAGAGGGACAGTTAGTTACCTGCTTGTAGAAAGTTGGGGAGCAGATCTGAACTTTCAGCCAATACTCCTAATTTTAGTCCTATCTTTACTCTCATTTCCAAGGGGTTCTTGTTGCTGAAAATTCCTGAGCTTCGTAGAAGTCGTCAGTGTAAATTCGGCTACTTCTTCCTTTCTCCTCTGCTCAGGAAGCTATCACTCATCCACCTGTATCCCAGATTCCAAAATGCTATGGCTGTTGCTCCGTTCCTTTGTTCTTATAGATGTGTAACTTAAAAAAAAAAAAAATCCCTTAAGTGTCACTTCAATCGTGTTTCAGGAAGTGCCATGAACTGAATAAAACATGTACCATCTTTAACCTGAAACGTATTAGCCGCTCTTCATCCTTTCACGTTGACACTGAAATGGGAATTACTCAATTTTTTTTTTTTTGCGGTACGCGGGCCTCTCACTGTTGTGGCCTCTCCCGTTGCGGAGCACAGGCTCCGGACGCGCAGGCTCAGTGGCCACGGCTCACGGGCCCAGCCGCTCCGCGGCATGTGGGCTCTTCCTGGACCGGGGCACGAACCCGGGTCCCCTGCATCGGCAGGCGGACTCTCAACCACTGCGCCACCAGGGAAGTCCCGGATTACTCAATTTAAAAAAAAAAAAATTTTTTTTTAACCATTTAGACAAGACCCAATGTTCAGGTAGAACAGGAAGTAGGGAAAAGAGAGATTTGGGGTGAAACTGAATTTAATAATTGTATGGTTTTTTGTAAACAAGGATGTCACATTGTCCTAACGATGCATTGGGCATTGTGGGAAATAAAAATATGTCCTTATTTCAGAACAGCCTTTAAAAATTCTCAAAAAGGTTAAATATTAAAGAGGTCCTTGAATGGATAATTAGCCTAAAAAAGGGTATCTGGAGGGAGGAAAACCATGACAGAAGAGTGGAACGGTAAGAGGCAAACTCAATGGAGGAAACAGGACTTAAACTCAGTTTCTAAGAATAAACGTTACAAACATTTCTACTGTACAGTCTGCATAATGTGTATTAGATACAAAGTGATCAGTTGATGGAGAAATAATATTTATTTAATGCAGACTAAGGCAGAAAGGAAAAAAAGCTCCTCTACTTAAAATACAGCTGCTCTAAGTTTTTACTCTCAGGTTTTCACCATAGCGGGTCATTACGATGTTGAAATCATTTTTTTAAATACCAGTGTAGTTCACTACCAACTTGTGAAAAGGGATACGGTGAAATATATTTTTCAGTGATGTTCAGGTTTTGAAGTTACACTCCTATGGATATTGAAAACACCATTATCATTGAAATACCTGCTGGTAAAACAACCTTGTTACCGTGTGCCTGCAACCCTCTAGTTCCTAACGCCATTTATCTCACTGAAATAAACGTCTTCACAGCATGATTCTTGATAACACACAGTTTTAAGGACTATCATGATTGCCTCGGGCAGACTGACTCTGATTGGATGGATCTACGTATGAGAAGAAGAATTCCAAGGAGAGCATTGTGCCTGTTTGAAAATGGGATGATGCCGTGCAGAGACTCATCTGCCTGAGTAGGGGCAGGTGGGAGTTCAGTGTGGATAGGCTGTGGGAGGAGTCTAAACGCAGAAGCTCTGTGGGGTGGGGAAGGGACTCTAAAGCATAATGAGCCTGTAACTTGGGAGACAAAGGGGAGACACTGAAGTTTTCTGAAGAGTCAGTATTGTCATCAAAGAGCTATTTCTCAAAATCATGTAATCAGCCAGTGTTCTACAGGGCCGAAAACCAAGTCACAGGCCACTGGTCAGACCCTAAGTAATACAGAGATCCAAGGTCACGCGAGGCTGGCCTGGGCTGCCCGGCAATGAATGTGTGAGAGAACTCACTGCAGAGATCAATGAAACTGAATCATCTCTACTTACAGTACGACAGACACAGTCCATCAAGGAAAAGGGATGGGACTGAATTAGTACCGACGAAAGGATTTACACTGAAGTCGTGTTTCAGCTAAATCCATGGTCTCCTTTGGCTTTTAATTCAGGAAACGTTTCCTGAGAATCTACTACGTGCAAGGCAGACGGGCTTTGCTTATCTCTTTGTCTTGTTACCTTAGAAGCTGAATGTAAAAAATTCCAGCTAATTGATTTCACAGACTGATTGATGTTCTTCTGTAAAAACAACAGATTGATTCTTTTATAGACAGCAATACTAATTCTTCCATTATGTTCTTCTCTCCCGGTGCACAGAGTCGAATGGACTTTAGGGCCAACTCGAAACAAAGAGCAGAAGAGAGGCATTAAGAGAACAAGGTCCATTAGGCTCAATATTGCCTCAATTACTTTAATTCCATTATTCCTGTTCATATTACTCCTTTAATCGATCTCTCCTTTCAGTTATTCATACTTACCCTTCTCAAAATCACAAGTAATAGGATTATGGTCTTCTGAGCTCAGTGGCAGCAGACTTTCAATATATTTATATGAATATTTATATAAATATATATTTATATTTCTGAATTTGTGATTGTCTCCAGATCTGCAATGGAGAAGTCTTAAATTGAATCAAGTCTTCCAGAGGCCATCTCTTAGAAAGATGCAGAGCTTCTTAATGAAATATAGGTGCTTTTACCTGTTATGTCATTTGTCACTCGCTGTCAAGACCAGGCACACATGGCTTAATGGCTTTCTAAGTTTCTTCTTCCCATGTCTCAGCCTTAGGGCGGTTTAACTAGTTTTCAAAGTGGACCGCTTTTCTGTCCATATCCCAGCTTTTTGTTTAATGTAATCCTTTTCCCTTCACTGACAATTATTCTGCCCTGCAAGAGTGTCATCTGGACCTTCCATTAACCACTGCCTCTTCCATACGACAAGTAATCAACCCCTCGGTTCCACCTCTGTAGCAGCCTTACAAATTAAAGGAACTCTGTTTTCCCTCCACTCTTAACCAACGTCAGTGCAGCATTTATAATATGTAAGAGGCTGCACTTTGAGCACAAACAGGACATGTAATAGGTAGGTAGCCCCTTTCCTCAGCCCCTGCCAGCCCTTCTGAGGGCGTTATAGAACTAACCCATGAGATAAGAGAGGCATGTGACACTGTGATGTGAGGAGTACACTGAAAGTTCCCCTGCAGTGAGGAAGGGGTACATTACTCATGAGTGGAGAAAAGTTTCATAAAGGGGATGGATTTGAGTGATGTCCTGAAGGACAGGGGGTTCTGAAGATGGAGGCTGGAAGGACAAAGGAACAAACTGTGTGTGAGAAGCAAAGCAGGTGAGTGCAGCCAAGACAGATGATTTACAGAGTAAAAATGACCCAGCAATCCCACTACTGGGCATCTACCCGGAGGAAACCATAATTCAAAGAGAGCCATGTACCACAATGTTCATTACAGCTCTATTTATAATAGCCAGGACATGCAAGCAACCTACGTGTCCAACGACAAGTGAATGGATAAAGAAGATGTGGCACATATATACAATGGAATATTACTCAGCCATAAAAAGGAATGAAATTGAACTATTTGTAGTGAGGTGGATGGACCTAGAGACTGTCATACACAGTGAAGTAAGTCAGAAAGAGAAAAACAAATACCGTATGCTAACACACACACACACACATATATATATATATATATATATATATATATATATATATATAGAATCTAAAAAAAAAAATGGTTCTCATGAACCTAGGGGCAGGACAGGAATAAAGACGCAGATGTAGAGAATGGACTTGAGGACATGCGGAGGGGGAAGGGTAAGCTGGGATGAAGTGAGAGAGTAGCGTGGACACATAGACACTACCAAATGTAAAACAGCTAGCTAGTGGGAAGCAGCCGCACAGCACAGGGAGATCAGCTTGGTACTCTGTGACCACCTAGAGGGGTGGGATAAGGAGGGTGGGAGGCAAATGCAAAGGGGAGGGGATATGGGGATAGATGTATATGTATGGCTGATTCACTTTGTTATACAGCAGCAACTAACACACCATTGTAAAGCAATTATACTCCAATAAAGATGTTAAAAAAAAAAAGAGAGAGAGAGAGAGAGAGAGGGCGCTGAGCTCTTGGAGAGCCAGGTTAGGAAGCCCTGACTTCCCTCTAGCAGCAGTGAGGCTGGGAGGAGTTTGGCAGGAGATAAGCCTGTTAACACAGGCAGCCTCCTTGCAAGGTGCAGGATGAACCCGAGGCAACTGCAGGTTGCAGACCTGTGATGGAAGGAAGGCTCACAGTATGTAAGGGGACCTTTTCCATCGATGCCTGCTTTCCCGCAGAGCCTCAGCCAGCCCTACACCCTCCCTCCCACCTCATGCTCCAGCAACGCTGCCCAAACAGCGAGCAGTACACACACACCCTGCTCCCCACACTTCCCTGCTAGGCTGCCGGGCCGCCCGCCCTTTCTCCTTTAGAATGTTCTCTCTCCACCACATTGGTCCATCTGGCAAGGTTCTTACTCTTTTCAATCTCCACTCAAATGCCACCTTCTCTCTGAAGCATTTCCTGACTTCCCCAAGCCAGCTCCGTTGCTCTTTTTCCTGTGTGCAAGGAGCACATAGTACAGAGCCCCATCAACAGCAACAATTTCTGCACGACCGTCTCCCACCTAAATTGTGACCACCTTGATGTTATTCCCGGAGCCATTTTTGGCACATGTGAGGAGGACAATATTTGAATGGATGAGTGAGTGAATGAACAAATGAACAAACTGAATAGTCATGTAAACAAACAAAAACAAAAGGAAGGAAAAGCCACGAAAATGATGGTCATAGATGAAAGGGGGAAAAGAAAGTGAAAATATGAAAGAATTATAGAAAACTTGATAGAGCTTAGTGGGAGCTAAATGTCAGGGCAGCAAGACATGGAGAAGTATATGCCGAGCTTCTGAGTTCTCCACCAGAAGCCCTCTGCTATTCTTCATGACTCCTATATTACCAGCTTAAAAGCTCTGAGTATAAACTTACAGACTTCAAAGAAACAAAAAGGGCTTCCCTGGTGGCGCAGTGGTTGGGAGTCTGCCTGCCGATGCAGGGGACGTGGGTTCGTGCCCCGGTCCGGGAAGATCCCACGTGCCGCGGAGTGGCTGGGCCCGTGAGCCATGGCCGCTGAGCCTGCGCGTCCGGAGCCTGTGCTCCGCAACGGGAGAGGCCACAGCGGAGAGAGGCCCGCGTACCGCAAAACCAAAACTAAACCAAAACAAAATAAAATAGTTTCTCTCGAGAATAGGCCTTGTTAATAAACAGAATTTAAAAAAAAGAAACAAAAAAAGAACCGTCAGGAGACAGGCAGAAAAAGAACCCAAAGAGGACAAACACTAAGATTCGTATCTTAACTTACCTGTGTGCAAATATTTTCTGAGAAAGTCTGATAGAATCTTGATTCAAAGTATAATTTCTTTAATTAAAATGTTTCCCGTGTATCATAAAAACACTCTAAAATTTCAGAGGTCTTAAAACTACAGTGTTAATTATTCACTAAAAAACCATAAAAATCGGGCTTCCCTGGTGGCGCAGTGGTTGGGAGTCCGCCTGCCGATGCAGGGGACGCGGGTTCGTGCCCCGGTCCGGGAGGATCCCTCATGCCGCGGAGCGGCTGGTCCCGTGAGCCATGGCCGCTGGGCCTGCGTGTCCGGAGCCTGTGCTCCGCAACGGGAGAGGCCACAGCAGTGAGAGGCCCGCGTACCGCAAAAAACCCCCAAAAAACATAAAAATCATTTTCCCTCTTTTTAAAAGTCAGAGCTTCACAGTGAATATGCGTATTATTATCAATTCCACGAAACAGGTATATCTGAATTTTCAGAAATCTCAGATTAGAGAAGTTGGAAAGTGCATAATGGAAGAGGGGGAAAAGACTTAGCAACAATAAGTTAGTTTTTAGTTTTCGAGACACTTGAGGTTTCATTTCCGGTTTATTTCTCTTTAATGGTAGAGCAGGGTGAGGTATACACAAAATAACCTAGTTATTAAAACAAGATTTATTAGAATGTTATAATTGTAGCAGTGCCACTTTAGGGTCCTAAACAAGCTGTTTAAGGACCGTTTAACGACCAAGACGCAATTGCTCGCTGAACTCGACGCGTCATCATCAAAGAGCTCTTCTGCCATCACTCTGATATGGTCATTGTGTGACCAAAACAAATTGTTTTAATTTAGGCCTGTAGACATTCTCACACACCACATGAGGGGATTCACGTGGAAGTTATTATAGAAGGATAGTAAGCACTTGTAATAGAGGGTAGTCAGCACTTCAATAAAATGGAAAAGACAAGCAAGCAGTGGAGGCACCAGGATGAAGTTATACAGCCATATACGAGGGCATTTGGTGGAACCGTGCCTGCAGGTGTCACACGCACCATAACAATTTGCCTTGTGATTCACCAGTTTTGTTAGGACTAATGTCAGCGTGAAAAAGGCTAAAATGAATTTTTTTCACTTTCTATTGCCTGTCATCATCTTATAAATCCAGTGCTGTCTAGGCCAACACTATCCCTCGGCCATGGGATGACCTGCAGCCCCACCCCCAGGAACAGGAAAGCTTCTGTGGGGTTGGGAAGCTTGGAAGTCAATGATCCCAGCCCACCTGATGTCCAGCCTTGGGGAGGCCAGGTGGGAGCCACACAGACTGTATCTAGATGTTGGCCTGCCCACCTGCAGCACTAACCCGGGGCCTGAAATCAATTCACAGGGTCTCTAAAGATGCCTGCTTCATTCCCAGGACCAAGTCCCCACTGGCCTTGGACCTCTCTCAGCAGGAGGCTTCCTTTTGGGACAGAAAGGTAATCCTTTCCTGGAAGTCACAGTAGGTACGTCCAGAAAGCTCTACCCTTGCAGGAAATAAGGGTTTTCTAAATAAACATCGCTGAGGAACGGATCATTTAAGTGCTATCTTGAGACCAGGATCCTCACATGTTACCAATACTCAAATCTAAGCAACACGCAAAAGACCATTGCTAATAATTTCTACCCGAGGAAGCACAGAGAGGAGAGAAGACACAACGGGAGCAGACCTGTTTCAGGACTGCATTTAGAGATGAGAGCTCTGGAACAGACGTTAAATTTAATAAGCCCAAAGTGATGCATGCAGCTGGAAAGAAAGAATAGCCTGGCTAAGTATGATTTCAATGGTATTGAATTAGCTGGAAAGATATCTTGATGTCCTGATAGAGGCGGCATGTAAATTGCCAGCTCAGTCTGCCATGCAGTAGAGAAAGCGGGCCTGGCTCACAGAGAGGGCTACATTTTAGAAAAAATCTACTTGCTCTTACTTTTAAGGGGAAGCTCGTGTCCCATCTATGATGCTGTTGAACTTGGACTATCCGAAAAGTAAGAGGTCACTGAGGATAAGGAAGCAGAAGAGCTGCCCACCTCTGGTCACCGCACTTTGCTTTTGCCAAATGAATCTGACCACGGTCATTATGGTCTTTGCCATTCACTCATTCAACCAATACTAAGCAACAAGCTTTGCGTTAGTCTCTTTTGGGAAAACCAAGAGGAACGAAGCCCCCTTCCCTTAGACAGTGTTATGGGTTGAGTTGTGTGTGCCAAAAAGTATGTGGAAGTCTTAATTAAGTGTGGCCTCATTTAGATGTAGAATCTATGCAGATGGTCAAACTATGATGAAGTCATTAAAGGAGTCTGTAATCCAATACGATAGGTGTCTTTAAAAGGGCAGAAATTTGAACACAGAGATAAATAACGCGAAGACACAGGAAGAAGACGGCCGTTCATAGGCCAAGGAACACCTGAGGCTACCAGAAGCTAGGAGAAAGGCATGGACCATATTCTCCCTCACAACTCTCAGGAAGAACCAAGCCTGCTGACACCTTGATTTCGGATTTCTAGCCTCCAGAACCGCGTGATGATAAGTGTCTGTTGTTTAAGCCACCCAGTTTGTGTTCCTTTGTTACAGCTGCCAGAGAAAACTGATACAGACCGGGTCACAAAAGAAGCAAGGCCGATGACAAAAATTGCCACGGTCAATGGGACTCCTGTGCGGGTCTATCCACAGATGGATTGATTCAATTAACAGGGCCAGGTTCAGTCAGTGGACCAGAGATCACCACCATCTATGTCCATTCCATAAAGACCATCAAAGAAAGAGAAGGTTTATATCCTATACAGAGGCTGACCCAAAGTTTAATACTCTAAAAAGATGATTAGAAAGAAAGAAGCCATAAAGGTTAATGGAAAATTAATGCTGCTGACCTGTTGGGGAAAATCAAAGTGGTGGGACATACATTTATTTAAAAGGAGAATGTAAAGAATCTTTAGAAGGGCAACTTCAGATAAGGGGACAGAGATAAGACTTTAATTAGAAGAGTCTTCCGTATTCATCTATGTACATCAATGTTGAAAAGATTAAAGCCTTCTGATAAGGTAATAAAGATGACCAATAGCAATAACTCTAGGTTAACACTGTAGAAGATGGAAAGAGATTCCAGGTGACCAGTCCTGTTTCCTCCCTGGTTGTCTACAGAGCCCCTGTTGTAGGTACTCTGAGATGCTCCCCAAATGCACATTAGTTCACTGAGACCACCCATGACTGGCCCTCTGCACCCCAGTATAAGTGAGTAAAATACACACACGAGAGAATGATGTCAACTGAATGATTAAGCTGCATCACTTCTCATACAGTGACAAGCAACGTGCCAGTGGCCGTGCTCGTCGCTTGCTGTACCCACCATCCGTTTACCTGAACGTGGTGAGCACTCTCTCCTCCACGGGTTATAAAGATGGCATGATGCTGGCTGCAAAGGACCTGTAAAATAAAGGCAGCCGTGTTAGAGAAAACTTCCAACAGCAAACTCAAGAGAGCTGCTGGAATATACATAAGCAGATGCAAGGTTTCGCTTGCAAAGTTCGAGCTGAATGTTGCCCCTTCCTACTTCCAGCCATTCTAATTGACTGTCCTTGGGGAAGGTCTCTGCATGGTCACAATCCATAAAGGCAAAGGTCTCATCATAAACACAGCCCTTGAACTGTCGATCTTCCACGGAATATTTCAGCTTTAAAAGTCGTCCTTGTTGCTAAAGTAGCTACACCAGGGCTAGGGTCAGGGCCAGGGCCTCCCAAATCTGGAAAAGCCTACATAAATAAAGCTGTATATTAGTTAAGGGCAGTACAACCTAGGGTATCATTTGAAAGCAGTTTGGGGGGGCTGATCAGTATAGGGTTACTCTTTTTAAGTGTAGGAAAGACTTCCTGCAAATTTCCAAGTTGACATAAGGGTTAGATATTTCTACGTTTTCTCTTAGGAAGTCTGTGGTTCCTCAAACTATAAAAATGCATCTGTATATTTCCATAGAATAAACCCCAACTTTATTTACTAGAAAGTATTTTAAAATCTTGTTACTCGAGTCAGGTCTATGGACCAGCAACATCAGCATCACCAGGGAGCCTGAAATGCTAAAACCTCCTGAAACAGAATCTGTATTTTCACAGGATCCTCAAGTGATTCCTATGCACATTCATGTCTGAGAAGTATGGTTTTAAAGCTCCTTATCTATCTGACCTGCAATTACTAGAATCACAAGAAATAGGTTGCCTGAAACTTCAAGACTGTCCTCTGGTGTCCAGAAGCTAATGGAATCACAGTCCCTTTATTATAGCTGAATAAAGTCCCCAGAAATCCCTTACTGCTGGCCAAGTCAACTTTTCTCTTCCAGAATACGTGGGCTAATTGTACACTTATACCTAAAGCACAGTTGATTCTAGAAGACTTTTGTTTTACACTTACGAAAGCAGCACCATAGCCATTCATTCATTCCATAAGCAGTTAGTGAACATCTATTTAGATGCTCCATAATATCCAACATTGGGTAAAGAGCCCAAAGTGTAGGGGAAGGACAGAAATTACAATAGGAACGGGAGCTCTAATAGGGAAAGGTTGGCACCAGAAGCCAGGGTGCAGAGGAGGGCACTGGCGCACACTTAGAAAGCACCTGACCCAGACCTGGAACACTGCGAGGGCTTCCTGAGCTGAGCTTCGAAAAAAGAAGAGGAAAGGTGTTTCAAGAAGCAGCCCACCTGTAGGCGCGGTGAGTGTGGTGCTGGGTTAGGGCAAGTACCCAGCCCAGCAATGAAGGAGTCAACTACCTTTACTTAGAAAAAATATTGGATTGCGACTGTATGGAGTTGTTTTTCTCAACTTCTTTGAATATTTGTATGCGTGAGCTCTAAAGGCGGCAGCCGTTAGGAACATTTTTTTCCCTTTCAGCTCTCCTATCTGTAGACAAGGAGGAATGGCAGACATCAAATGCGAGCAGCACTGACTCAGAAGTCTGCCGAACACTGCAAGGGGGCAGGGACCACAGAACTAAGTCTCTGCTCTCTGATCACACAGAATGTCAATGCAGCTGCAACCAGCAATACAGGGACCATAAAGAGAATGGCATTAAAGTTAATACAAAAGTCAGGAAACTGTCTTTGGGGAGGGACACTGGCTATTTGGCTGCTGCATCGCTGGGAGCAATTGAAGTCTCTCGGAAAGACCACAGTGTGCATGCCCCTCTCGGTGCCTGTCTCCCCTCCCTCCCTACATTTAAGTAGTCCTTACCCTGCCTCCTTCCCCCTCGCTTCCTCGGACTCCTTCTCCTTCTCCCTTACCACCTCCAAGTGCCCTCCCATCTCTAATTCAACTCCTTTCTTCTCCTTTTCAATCTGCCTGCTTTCCCACCCCCTCCTGCTATGAGAAGAAGGAGATGAGGGAGAGAAGCGAGGACAACAGAGCATCTTTCTCCTTTTCCCCCCTTGATCTCTTTTCCCTGTTCCTCACTGATGTGTCCATACTTCTTTCCCTTCTTCTAGGCTCTCTCCTTTCCCAGAGTCGAACCTCTGTTCTCAGTGTGTAGCCAGACCTCCCAGGCACAGAGCTTGGAAATTATAGGAAAACTGCTGGGCTCGTCTGCTGTCCCATCGTCACACTTGGAGTTCACAGATTCTCCCAACCTGCTGCCAGGTCAACAGTTGAGAAGGCCAAAAAAAAACCACCAAACTTTAGGGACTTCCCTGGTGGCACAGTGGTTAAGAATCCGCCTGCCAATTCAGGGGACACGGGTTCGATCCCTGGTCCAGGAAGATCCCACATGCTGCGGAGCAACTAAGCCCGTGCGCCGCAACTACTGGGCCTGCGTTCTAGAGCCCGCGAGCCACAACTACTGAGCCTGCTCACCACAGCTACAGAAGCTTGCACACCTAGAGCCCGTGCTCCACAACAAGAGAAGCCACCGCAACGAGAAGCCCACGCACCGCAACGAAGAGTTAGCCCCCACTCGCCGCAGCTAGAGAAAGCCCGCGTGCAGCAACGAAGACCCAACGCTGCCAAAAATAAAGAAATAAATTTATTAAAAAAATAAACTTTATAAATGTAGTAAGCTAGCATTTTCTTAGCAGTTTTTAAAATGTAGAACAATGCTGGGCTATTCAGCTGCTGTGCTCAAAGGGTACCGAGACGTAAAATATACTAGGCAAAAGGATTTCATTCTATCTCCGGTTTTTCCCTAAGGATGCTCCCTTCAACCCACCATGAATCCAACCCTTTCCTTAGTGTTCATCTTACCCCTCTTTGGGCCAATCCCCCAAACCCCCCTGGAATGACTGAAATGGGCCTCATCACAGGCAGGAGTTACCAGAGTGCTTCCTGACAAAGACACAATGCAGCACACAAAAAAGGCTCATTTAACACCCCATCAGGAAGCCTTACAAGTTACAGCTTAATAAATATACGAAGATTATGATAATATAGAAAATGTCTGGTACCACCACTTCCTGCGTGAAATGCACTTACGGAGTACTCTACAGAGTTGGCTGTGATATGGCAATCTCACACATACTCTTTGAATTACAGAAAAGCAATTTGGCTTTCTTCAGGTATTTCACTCTTATTTTCACCCCTGTGAACGATCAGCAAAACTCTGTGGACAAATCTGCTTTGCTCACCCTTTTATCCCAGCGCCTAGATGTAGTATGTGCCCCTGGCACATAGTATATGCTCCCCAAGTGTCTGATGAATGAATGAATCAAAGAATCAACTGACCAATCAGCATTAGCCTAAGACACAACAGAATTAAGCAGCTGGAGGGAAATACTATGGCTCACCACGGATGCACTTTGAAAATTTCCCCTAGGCTTTTGGCAGTGGCACCTAATCATAAGGTAAACACAGGGCTGTGGATGTAACTCACCTCCAAGAAGTAGAAAGGGCAGAGGGGCTGACTGGGCAGGGATACTGAGTGGTCAGATGTGACAACTAACACTCTAATAGCAAATGAACAAACAGAAAAACTCTAGAGAACAGACAAAAGTTCCCCAAAAGAACTCAGTTCCCTCCCTTAGTTCCCAGGATACTTTGTCCAGACCCTATAATTACTGATGCTCTCATCACACCTTTACACTTCTTCAACAATTCTGAGTCAAACTAGGAAGTAAGGACCTGATCATAGCTCACCAAGATTTCGTAGGCAAGCCAAGAAGGCTCCAGAATGGATTCGCTCTGTAGACCAGGAAAGGGATTGCAATCCTATCTTGGAAAAGGGAAAGAGGAGACATGACAGGGGGAGCTAGGTCGAAATAGAACCCCAGGAGGTCCTGCCTCTCCGGATTCATGTCAGAATTCAGAGACCAGGTTAGCAGTTCCCCGAAACAGGGATGCAAGTCACTCCATACCAACCAACCAAGCGTTAGAGCAGAGCTGGCTTAGCCAGCAGTGTAATTTGTTATATCTGGCTCTGAATCTCTTAAAAATGTATTTCATCAACAGTATATAATCAATAGTATTTCTAAAATCAGGATGTACTTTCTTTGTGTTCAAAAATCATGAGTGTTTCTTTTTAACGTTAACAACATTAACACCATGAAAACCACTGGGCTGAGATGGTCACCCCTCCAGAAAAGGCCTCTTCAGAAACCCATCCAATTTTCACGTAGAAAGAGGCTCCTATGTTAACTTTCAACTCCACTGCCCCCTCCGGCCTGAAACAGTTTTAACGAAAGCCCTGCACTCACATCTGAAAAGAAGGATTTGCCTCTTGTGGAAAATACTTTGACAACTCTAGGACGCATGTATTTTAATTTAAATCTGACCCAGAGTAAAGTACCTCAATGACTCATCAATGGAAAAAGAAAAAGTATCTTTAAACAATCCCTAGATGTTACTTAGATTACCACATCTGCGTATCGGGAGACCTAGATTTGTTACCATTCAACACGCAGTGCTTTCTAATAATAAGGAATTGAGGAAAAGATAGCATGGTTTTTTTGTCTTGTTTTTGCGGTCGGTACGCGGGCCTCTCACTGTTGTGGCCTCTCCCGTTGCGGAGCACAGGCTCCGGACGCGCAGGCTCAGCGGCCATGGCTCACGGGCCCAGCCGCTCCGCGGCACGTGGGATCCTCCCGGACCGCGGCACGAACCCCCGTCCCCTCCATCGGCAGGGGGACTCTCAACCACTGCGCCACCAGGGAAGCCCGATAGCATGTTTTAATCTTTCGTCCCCTTAAGTTTCAGTTTGAGGTTTCTGGCAATATAGTTTCCTAGCTATATATGGACGACAGACAGCTCTATGATTTCAGTGTTACCTCTACAACATTAGAAATATTTAGAGGAAGAAAAATAGTTGTATTTGCCATCTGTATCCACTCCCTAAAGCTCTACAGCTATGTTTTTGCACTGGTCACCACCCAAAGCCAGTTCTGAGTGCCAGCTCCACCTGTGATTCACACAATTCCTTTTCCAGATCAACTCCCTGTTCAGTTTACCAGCACCTCAACATTTGTGGATTTCTTCTAATCTCACCTCAATAAGCTACTGCTTATGGGAGGATAAAACCCCACTTCTTCCCACAACATTTGGGTGCATGTGTGTATTTGAGTGTTTGTCTCTCATGTGATTTCCAAGTTAGAACTCAAGGTCAGGTAGACAAATAGTGCTTACACAACAAGAGCTACAGCACGAAAACAGATCAAGGAAGGGCCCCCCCCCTCCCCTCCCATCACTTCCACTACATCCCTGAAGGATATGATCCAGATAATCCCCTTCCCAGCCCCTAGATCCAGCCAACCCCTCCATTAAGCAGACCTTCCTGAGAGAGGGGTCTGGGTGAACGCCACTGTAAGAGACGGCCACATATTTCCACAGTTTATGAGGAAAAAGCAATTACAGCTTCAGCCATTCATGAATAAAGCCTCTTTAACATTGTCATGGGAACATTAAACTCAGCTCCACTTGGTTTGGTCTCCCTAGAAAGTCTGTTAGGTTGAAGAAAGTTTCTTCAAGAAGCAGTAATGAAATTGCAGGTCTCTCTGTGCCGCCAGGGCATGACTGGGCCACAAACACTGGCTGCATGATGCCTCTCCTGAACGAGCCCATATATTCTGATAAGGCTACAGTTTGGTAAGTGAGAAGAGGCATCT
The DNA here is from genome assembly GCA_004363435.1 of Platanista minor. NCBI lineage: Eukaryota > Metazoa > Chordata > Mammalia > Artiodactyla > Platanistidae > Platanista > Platanista minor. The sequence goes on along the minus strand of RJWK010000216.1, from coordinate 57,437 downwards.
GGAGAAATACCTTCCTCTCTGCGGTATTTGTGGGCTTGCGTGTGGCTCACTCGTTTCAAATCTGACTTGTCTCCTAATTTGTTCTTTATGTTATACACAGCTCGGAGTACAATGTGTGACTCAATAAATGTAAAAATTATACTTTTCTGCTACTTTCCCTTAATCACTTTCTACCGCCTCTGTTCTCTCTTGCACAAGGCTCCCCAACTTCCGCTTGCCTGGAGGCCCATTAAATTCAGCAGACTACCAAGAGAGCTTCAGAAGCCAAAGGTGAACAGGAAATAATACTCAGACTCAGTGACTTAACATGAATGTCTGCCTCTTCCTCCAAACAAAACCTGGAGCAGTGTGAATGAAAGAGTTTGTTACCCTGAAGACCAACTACGAGGGCAGAGTAAAGCTAAAGCGGGTTCATATACTGAAGGTCACTGAGGCATTCAACTCTCCCAACATTTACTGAGCATCTGCTATGCACTAAGAACTGTTCTAGACACTGGGGCGCAACCAGGAGTGAGGCGGACAAGACCTTCACTCCCACAGGGCTTGAAATCCTGCGGGAGAGACAGGTAGTAAACAATAAAAGAAAATGTCAGAGGGTAACAAGGGCTAGAAAGAACCTGCAAGAAGGTGATGTGACAAGAGAGGCTAGTTAAATAGGGTGGACAGGAAAAGGCGAGCAGAGCAAAAAGCTAAAGCAAAATCCTTAAGGTCACGGAAAGACAGGGAAGAATCTCAAATGCATATCACTAAGTGAAAGAAACTATTCTGAAAAGGCGACACACTGTATGATTCCAAGTGTATGACATTCTAGGAAAGGCAAAACTAAGGAGACAGTTAAAAGATCAGTGGTTGCCAGGGATGAGAAGAGGGAGAGAGGAATAGGAGGGGCACAGAGAATTACTGGGGCAGTGAAACTTCTGTATGATACTATATCATGGTAGACGCATGTCATCATCTGTTTCTCAAAAGCCACAGAATGAACAGCATCAAGAGTGAAGCCTAAGGTTAACTATGGACCTTGGGTGGCAGTGATGTGTCAGTGTAGGTTCATCAGTTGTCACAAATGCATCACTCTGGTGGGGGCGGGTATCCGTAGTGGGAGAGACTGTACACATGGGCAGGAGATATATGAAAACTCTCTGTACTTTCTCTTCAATTTTTATGAACCTAAAGCGGCTCTAAAAAAAATAAAGCTTATTTTTAAAAATTCTTAAGGTAAAAAAGTGGGGGGTGCTGAAGAACAACAAGGAGTCAAGCTTCACTAGAGCTTAGTGAACCAGGCAGGGAGGGGCTCTGGCTCCCGCATGGAAGATGGATTACAGAGAGGAATCAACAGAGGCTGATGATGGTGACAGCAGTAGAAGTGGGTGGATTTGAAGTATGCTTTGAAAGAAGAGCTGCCAGGATTGGTGGTGGATAGATTGGAAATGAGAGGTGAGGGAGAAAGAGAAATCAAAGATAAATTTCTGAATAAGAAGAGAGACCATTCCCTGAGAGAGGGAAGACCCTTGGGAAACGACCTATGAAGACCACACAAGGTGCCATGTGGAGCCCTAAGGAAGCAGTGGGGGTCCGAGTTCACCAAGGGAACTCAAGGTCAACTTGCCTGACCTTTGCCTTAACGTGAGTAGCAGACGTGTGCCTGTGTGTGATACATACACTCACATACGTGGACATATGCAAATATGTGTCATGTTTAATAGATGGGTTTTGCAATTCAGAGCAAATCTGAGATCATTTCAACAATCTTTCAAGGAATAAAGAGAAAGAGTTGTGTGATTGTTGTTGATTCCATTAACGTGCAAGGAAGCTGAGGGCAAATAGGGGGAAAAGTCTTTCCGGAGATCACACAGCAAGGGATCAGCAGAGCTGAAACAAGGAACCAGGATTCCGTGCACGCGTTCACACCACATATCACAGCCTCTGTAAATCATCGCGAACGTTCAGGGCACCCGCGAGCACCACTCTTCACGCGGGAGCACGCACCCCGGATGAGGGAAGGGTGGAGTTGATACGGCCGCCTTTCCTATGGCTAGCTGACCCTGTCTGGATGCTACTGAAATGATCCATCAAATGTGGTTGACAAATCCAAAAAATCAATAACATGAAAGCAAACCTCACAGACAGCAAATCAAATATTCAAGTGCAATGGGACACTGACTTTTATTTATTAATTTTATTATTTATTTATTTTTTGCGTTACGCGGGCCTCTCGCCGTTGTGGCCTCTCCCGTTGCGGAGCACAGGCTCCGGATGCGCAGGCTCAGCGGCCATGGCTCACGGGCCCAGCCGCTCCGCGGCACGCGGGACCCTCCCGGACCGGGGCACGAACCCGCGTCCCCTGCCTCGGCAGGCGGACTCTCAACCACTGCGCCACCAGGGAAGCCCTGCGATGTTATTTAAAGGAGTAAAATTCAACTAGATGAAATCACCACTAAAGCCATTCCGGTCATATTTGAAGAAGACAGGGGGCAGCCCCGGGAGGGCTGGGCACGCTATCTTGTCTGCATGCCACCTCTACATGGCTTCAAAATAGACTCTCCCTTTCCATCTACCAGGCTCTCCCTCATCATCCACCAGGCTCTCCCTCAGAAGCTGCGAGGTCTCTCACCTTGATATTTTGAAGTCTGAAAGAGAAACAAAGAGGGGGTGTCTGCCTCTGTGTTTCTCGCTGTGAGTCATACACTCCCTGCTCTCACTGAATGTAGGTTGTTTGTTTTCTTGTCGGTTTGCAGACTTCCTCTCTGCTGCTCTTCTTTAATAACTTGTTTCCAAAGGACCTCTACAATGGCAGGCACAGGCCGGCTAATGGACAAGACCACAGCAAGTGGTACCCACAGTAACTGGACTGAGGGCGCCCAAAGGAGGAGGTTCGGGAGAAAGGAGTTAGAGAAGCTTGGTCAGCTGCACCCTGTCCTCCTAGCTGGAGATTTAGAAAATCACCTGTCAGGGTTAAAACCACATGTAAAGATGGGAATCACTCCCCCTAAAACATTGATTCTCTTACTGAATGCTTTCACAGGGGCACATAGGACTGACAGGCTCTCTGCACACACAGAGCAGAGTGGACACCTGCCCTATTGTTAGACAGATGCTCAGGCAGCTCACTCCCTGAAACTACCCACAGGCTCCCATTCACATCAATATCCTCCACCAGGCCCTATCTCCCTGTCCGCTCTGCCCTACAGAATCCTTTGTCCTGCTTGTACGCATCATTTTCCCTAACTCTGTCTTCTCCTATCAGTAAAGTTTTCTTGCTTTTTGGATAGTGTGGTTACTGAGATTTGCAAAGAGCGTTCAGGAAAGACAGATGGCAAGAAGGAAGGCAAACTGGGGCTAATTCACAGGGGACTTGATTCAGAGAGTCTGCTCCTAGGAAGAGCCTAGTCAGCTAGCAAGATGGGCCGATGGTGGGAGGCCTGGAGAGCAGACGGGCGCACAAGGAGGAATGACCAAAAGCAAGCAGTGGATTAGAAACCAGGGGCTTTCGACACCACTATGAGACATCTTAGAGGCAACCCTAGAGGCTGGAAGCAGAAGGCTGCAGGATGCCAGTGGTACCTATCACTAGAAATGGCTAGGAAGAGAATAGGCAAAAATAAGGCAAATGCTCACACTCTTGTCCCTTTATAGTCATAACGATCCCTCTGTACAGCTCTATTTCTTGTCTTTCCTTCACAGCTTGGGTCCAATGTCAAATGCTCTTTTATCCTCACAAGACACCTGAGACCCTGGCCAGACAATTATCAGAGTGATGACCCTATCTTTACACAATTAAACACTACAGCTTTCTTTGCCAAGCATTCTTCACATACACTGTGTCTTTTCATTCCCATAACACTATGTGACATAAACACTATTAAATCAGTAAATCCAGGCTCAGAGAGATTTAAAAATGTTGCACAATGCCACCCAAGTGAAAGAGCCTTCATTCAAACCCAGATCTTGTGGCTTGAGATCCTGTGCTTTCTAGAACACGCTGTTAGTATATTTCTGGTTCTCTAACTCTATGTGCTATAAATTTCACCAGTCTAGGCTTCACTAATTCAGAGCTGCCGAGGCAATAAACCACCATCAAGTGATACCCCACTTACCTGGAATCTGGGAGGTGCTACAATAAATGTGCATCCAATATCATACAGGGTGCCAGATGAGGAAGCTACCAACCTAGATGTGGAGAAGAACGCTTGCCTTTGCTTGGTCATGAGGCCTACATCACCAACTTAGCACCAATATGTAATTAAAAAATTAATTTGGGGCTTCCCTGGTGGCGCAGTGGTTGAGAGTCCGCCTGCCGATGCAGGGGACGCGGGTTCGTGCCCCGGTCCGGGAAGATCCCACATGCCGCGGAGCGGCTGGGCCCGTGAGTCATGGCCGCTGAGCCTGCACGTCCGGAGCCTGTGCTCCGCAACGGGAGAGGCCACGGCAGTGAGAGGCCCGCGTACCGCAAAAATAATAAAAAATAAAAAATTAATTTGCTAACTACAAATGATTTAATTCTGTTCTCACGGCCAATCAATGTTTTTTAAAATTCAAAAAAATAATTCCCCCAAATATAAGAGGTATACTCTTAAAGTAGTAGCACTGAGTCTATAGTCTAAAATTAAAAACCACCACGGTCATATAGTTTTGTCATGAACTTGTATTATTTATTATATTATCCCATAGCTCAAATTACTGTTAATTCATATCTGCACCTCCTTAAAGAGTCCAGCATAAAGCTGGTCTCCAAATATTTGCTGAATGGATGGATGGATACATAAATGAACAAATGCACGTGTCCATCGCGCTACACTCTATGCCAGTGGAAGAGGGAAATGCCACTTGCTTCAAGGACAATGGAGCAAGCCACAGACACATAGATCCAAATCCTGCTATTTGCCAACTATGTCATCGTGGGCAAATTAACTCACTCCTTGATTCTGAGCTTCCTCATCGGCAAATGGGGACTACTGAGTGCCACACAGAACTGGTGTGAGGATCAAATGAAGTCACAGACTTGGCACATTTCCTGGGCTGCAGAAGTTGCTGTAGCTTATTTATTTCCCCGTCTCTCTCCCGCATTTAGCGTGACCTCTTTCATCCCAACCTTCATAATGGTGCTTCAGTACGCAAAACCCTGCTGTAAAGTTAATGTCCAAACATCAAATTTATTTACAGTGATGACCAATGTCCCCTCCACTAACATTAAATTTATTTATTCGTGGTCTAGAGATAAGCTGCTATGCAAAAAAGTTGTTCAACAGATTTCGATGACTAAATGTTTGGATGACTAAATGAGTAAATGTCCCAGAGAAGTGAAGCTCATCAATACTCTTTATATTTGAAAGCTAAAATGTAATGTATACTTAACCAGTTTGCTAAAAGAACAGGTCGAAAGAACTTTAACTTTTTCTTGACTCCGGGCTGTCAACATGAATTTAAGTTTTAGCACTGGAATAAGAAGTTACAGGGATTTCCCTGGTGGTCCAGTGGCATAGAATCTGCCTTCCAATGCAGGGGACACGGGTTCGATCCCTGGTCAGGGAACTAAGATCCCACGTGCAGCAGGGCAACTAAGCCCGTGCACCGCAACTACTGGGCCGACACACTCTACAGCCCGTGTGCCACAACTAGAGAGAGAAAACCTGCACACCACAACTAGAGAGAAGCCTGCGCGCCATAACGAAAGATCCCATGTGCTGCAACTAACACCCAATGCAGCCAATAAATAAATAAATACATGTTATAATTCCTTGTAGGCTTTTTAAGTCAGTAGATTTGCTAACACTAAATGTTCCCAGATTTCGACACTGTGGTCACAGCTTTCATTTCTTCCTGTGGTCAGTGGCTTCATCCCCTGGAGGGCATGAGACACTGGGGAATTAACAAGACAAAGTCCCCATCATCGTCAATATATGTATATGTATATGCATAGCTGGTTCACTGTGTTATTAAGCAGAAACTAACATACCAGTGTAAAGCAATTATACTCCAATAAAGATGTTAAAAAAAAAAAGTTTATCAGGACTCATTCTCAGATATTTCTCATCTGTGGCCTCATGACACATACGTTTGGTAAGAGCTTGAAGGAGGGCCTGTATCTTTCCTAGACCGAGGAGGACTGCTCTACCCCTAATGTCTTCCACATTATGAGGTACTCAACAAATACTTACAAAGTAAATTAATAGGGTAAATAGTATGCAACCTTTGCAATTACCATTTTCTATTTGAAGACTTTATTCTAATCCATGACCAGGCCCCTTAGTTGTTTCAGGCTGTACTCTTTTCTTTTTTTTTTTTTTTTTTTTTTGGTGGTACGTGGGCCTCTCACTGCTGTGGCCTCTCCCGTTGCGGAGCACAGGCTCCGGACGCGCAAGCCCAGCGGCCACGGCTCACGGGCCCAGCCGCTCCACGGCACGTGGGATCTTCCCGGACCGCGGCACGAACCCCGCGTCCCCTGCGTCACCAGGCGGACTCTCAACCACGGCGCCACCAGGGAAGCCCTTCACTGTTTTTATTTAGCAAAACTGAAGCTATAACAGATCCTAGGAAATAAAAGGAAAAAACAAAGTGGAAAGCTATTTTTCCACGAAGTTTCATTTTTCTTGTGTCTTCCTGACAAATCCTAACCGCATCTGTTCCTCAGAGAGATGTAAAGATGGTGGTGGGTAGGGGTGTAGAGAAAGATGTAAGGAAATATGGGACAGAGAGAAAAAGAGAAAATAGGAGGGGGCAGGTGGTTTTGAGTTAGCTAAAACCATCAGGTAGACAGGAGCTGAACAAAGATGGAGAGAGGCTTGGTGGCAGCCTTGCCCTGGCTTGTTTCCTTCTCTGCCCAGAACATGCTTCCTCAAGCACTGAACTACCACACTTATCTTTTCCTCACCCCTCTGTGCTTTTCTTTCCACTGTTTACACCTTTGTTTTATCGAATATTAGATGCAGAAAGAGCCTTAGAAGTCACCTAATCCCGTTCCCTTATTTCATACCTGAGAAACACTGAGGGCCAATGAGACCAAGTCATTTACCCGGGGTTGGACAGCTCAGCAATGGCACAGGCAACGTTAACATTGCACTCCCGGTGCCCCTGGTCTGTGCTGTCTCCCTGAGGACAATAAAACGAGGACATTTACCCACATGGAGTCTGGCTGGCCCTTATCCCGTCCGGCAGAGATATAAGTTTTTATCTTGGGAAGAAAATCTTGAGAAATATTCCTAAATGAATTAACAAGAAGCTTACTGTTTTTAATTCAATACACATTGCCTGCTAAGCCTGAAATTAGGTTTTGCTATGCTTGGGCAGGTCCTCCCTCACCAATAACAGAACAATCAGATTTCAATTAAACAGATATTTTCACTTGGGCCATACACACACGCACACACACACACACACACACCCCTCCCAAACACACACACACACACACACACACACACACACACACACACCTCCCAAACAGGCATTTAATCAAACCACAGTTTGAGGGGCTTCCCTGGTGGCGCAGTGGTTGAGAGTCCGCCTGCCGATGCAGGGGACGCGGGTTCGTGCCCCGGTCCGGGAGGATCCCACATGCCGCGGAGCGGCTGGGCCCGTGAGCCATGGCCGCTGAGCCTGCGCGTCCGGAGCCTGTGCTCCGCAGCGGGAGAGGCCACAGCAGTGAGAGGCCCGCGTACCGAAACAAGACACAAAAAACACAGTTTGAGCCCATTCTTGTTGTTACTCTTTCTGCCTGTGTTTAAGAGGAGTACATGTCAAATGTTACAAGATAAGGCTCTCTGAATACAGAGCCTTCAAATCATTTATCTTCCAAAGGAGGAACAATCTCTTTGCTATTACTTCCTATGCTATTTCTAATCCAATAACAAAAGGCAGCCTAACCCGCCGTACTCAATAAGCTTTTGGATCTGGCTTCTCCAAGTGCCCTCGGTACGCTTTGCCCAAACCAGGTCAATAGTCTCCTAAAGTCCTGACTTCCCTTCTTCTAGCTTTCAATTCCACAGTGGAAGACTCTCACTTCCGAAACCAGAGCCTTTTAGTACTGTTTAATAGTATATATTTTAAAATAAACACTATAAGTATGTTTTTCCGTTGTGGTTATAGCTCAGATCCTTAAGTGTAAGAATCTGGCTAAATGTTTTGAAGCAAGAAGAAGCCCCTGGTTTGCTTACCCTCTCCCCCTTTCCCTTTCCCTTTCCCTGCTATGAGGGTGGCTTCTTATTTGCTTCACTATGTGGGCTTTCAAAGCTGTGACCTCACTGTAATTAAGGGAGAGACTTTGGCCATCTTCTCACATTGCTTAGACTATAGGAACATCTGAATCTGGGCCACTAATAATAACTCAGCTCTGCTGCCTAAAGAAGTGTTTACTTTTAGCAGACTAGACCCACATAAAGCCTATTTATTAGAACTGTGCTTGGTAAGTGTTGTCTACATGGATTATACTCTGTTACTACTAATATGTGTTTTGTTTTGATTCTCTTTTTCCTTCACAGGCGATATAGGCTGGCCACCAACGGTGGTGGTCGTAGTGGCTGCCATTCTCATTCATATGAATCCAATAATAAGAGAAGCAGAAACTCAACATTGCAAAGAGAAGTGTGGAAATCAAACACCGAAGCTTGGGAAGAGTTGAGCCGCAAATTTGAAAGTTTCTAAGAAAGAAAAAAAAAAGTTGCTGCATCCTCCTACCCCGCCTGCCAACTAGCAGTGGCAGTTCAGTCTCTCCAGATGCCTCTCAAAAAAAGAAGCACCACAAATGTAACAGGAGCTGAGATCCTGGGGGAACCAATTAGATTTAAGCCGTTTTCAAAATTCTGTAAAAAAAAAAAAAAAGTGAAATCGGAAAAAAAAAACAACAACACACCTGGCACTTGACATTTTACACGTTCTGCTTAGCGCCTGTGGAATAATCCTCATATAATGACTAGTTGTCACGTTCATAAAACAAACCTCGGGTTTTTAATGTAATAGAATAGAACCACTAGGCTAGGAAAACAAACCACTTCAGAGGAAGGATGCGGCACATCAAATCTAAACTTCATCCTCCGTCTTTAGAATATCAGCCAAAAACATGAGAAATTAGGCCAAGGTCAATGACAGATAATTGCAGAGAAGTTCTCCTCCAATAGCTGGCTGGGTAAGACCATAAGCTTCCTGCAACTGTCTAGCAAAGCCAGGGTGGGGACAGTCCTATAAGGCAAGAGGAATTTTTAGATCCTGCCTCCACCCCTCCAATACAAGCTCCTCAGTGGCCCTTTGGTACGTGATGACAGGAGAAGCTGGGATGGGAAAGAGAAGCAGCTTCAGAAAGGACAGCAAATGTCTCCTCAGGTGCAGAAGCAGGACTGGGTTTCAGCTGATGGTAGGAACCAAGCACCTGGTGTCCCATGCCTCCTAGAGTTCACCACACTAATTTGATGCCTATTTGTGAGCCAGGTATAACCTTTCTTAATTAGATGCACAGCTGACACATCAAAGACAAAAGAACCAGGCAAAAAGGAAGGCTTATACAAAAACAACTTCAGTTGGGTTTCTGAGATGGGTTTCTCGTCACTCTAGGATGAAGTGGCCACAGATCTACCTCCAGAGATGATTTTTGTAAAAGCAACCACTCTACCCCTCAGGCCCTCACTCACTCCTTCACCCGGTCTTAAATATGGCATCAAAGTAACGGGGTCCAAGAAGTGAAGAAAGAGGTAAAAGGAAACATGCCCTCTTGAAAAATATTCCAGGGCTCCTGGGCAAGGACATGCTTTTGTTATACTATGTGGTTGACTGTGAAACATCCGAAGATGAAGATGCAGGCGTCTATGCAAGAAGCAACTCACCAGTCAGCACCTGATCTTTCTCAAGTTCTACCTTAAATAGAACCTATTCCATGAGGTTGTTCTGACGTCCTAACCGGAAATCACGTCTCCCTCACTTGAGTTCCCATGGCCTTTTCTATTTTGAATTTTAGCCACGTATGTAACTGCCCTATTGCCCCTTTAAGCTCTTTGAACAATGATATTTTACTGAGTGCAAAGAATGAAATAGAACGAATGTCAGATTCTTGACTATGTGGTAGAGACAAGTATGTCAGTTACTGAGGAACCCGATAGGACATCAGAGCTACACTGTCAAAGGAAGGAAAAAGAGCGTATCTAAAATTAAGGAAGACGTAGAGAATGGATTTGTGGCCACAGGGGAGGAAGGGGAGGGTGGGATGAACTGGGAGCTTAGGTTTGACGTAAATACACTACCATGTGTAAAACAGATGGCTAGTGGGAACCTGCGGTATAGCACAGGGAGCTCAGCTCGGTGCTCTGTGATGACCTAGATGGGTAGGATGGGGGGTGGGGTAGGAGGGAGGTCCAAGAGGGAGGGGATATAGGTATACATAGAGCTGATTCACTTCGCTGTACAGCAGAAACTAACTCAACAGTGTAAAGCAATCACTATGCCAATTGAAGTAAAATTAAGGAAGAAAATAAGCAAAAGTCTGAGGTCCCAGGATGTCTCCAAACACATTTATTTAAAGTCTAGGAGGTTCTAATGACCCTCTGAGAGGCCACGAAGGGCAATCAAAGGTCCTTTTAAGACGGGAACATCAATCCCATGATAGCGCTCCTAATCCACTCCAGTAATGGTGATCACTAGAGGATAATAATATCTTTGCTTTGGAGGTCCTGGAACGCCTCTGAGGACCATCGGCCTACAGAGAATCTTCAGAAACAATTGAATTCCCAAGTTTGCATTCATCACGCTGAGTGACGTGACCTCTATGGTAACAAGAGAGGGTTAAGAGCTTAATTAAGCCAATGCTCCGTTACGCGCAGTAGCTTCTGCCAGTCATGATCAGTGACACGTTACGTCTTTTCATGAACTTTTTGGAACAATATTTTCCCTAGATAATTACAATATGGGAGTACGTACATTGTGTCAGCCAAACCAAAAAGTTCCATGGTCATAGCTAACTAGTATCAATATAAATATTTGAGCTCTGCGATGGCTTTCAGAGAAACAGTGTTTAGAGTGAGTGTTCCTTTAGAGCTAATACTTTTTAGAAATAATTGTTCCTTCAGCGTTTGCTTTCTTTCTGGCCTCATTGTGCAAATCATGCTGCTCTTCCTCACTTTCCCAAGATCCCCAAGGTCCTTCTCTATGGTGTTGGCTTTAAATACGACTTGGTGCCAAAGATCCCCACTCAGCTTTCAAGTTCGCCTGGATGACACTTGCCCACACTGGGTCTCTTCCTGTTTCCACACATCCAGATCTACTCGATTGGCATTTTCTGCAAAAAGTTTCACTTCCCAGGAATTGCAATCTGCCTCTTGCATAGTTTCCTCCCATTCCCCTGGGTAGGTGGCTGCCCAGAAGGCAGCAGGGAGGAGGAGCTTTTTGACCTAATGAAGCTTCTCTGCAGGACTCGCAGCTAATGGCGAAGAGCTGAGCTGGTAGTTCTCTGGGGAGAGCAGGTGAGCACAAGTGTGAGGGCTCAGCTGAGAGTCACTGGGGCACCTTGCTGGCAGCCTAAAGCAGGTACTCCAAGCTCTCAGCGGTGACGTGTTAATGGCTTACGTAATGAAGAAATGAGTCAGTACACTTGGCAATTCAGACTTGAACTATGTAAGGCCTCGATTCAGAGGGAAATTCTGAAAGACAAGTATTAAATGGTGACTTTTTTTTTTTTTTTCTTTAAGGTGCTGGTGGTGGGGAAAAAAGGCTAATAAATGATAGACATCTGTGTTAGATAGATGCTGTTTCCATCCTTCTGGACTTTTAGACGACTGTGAGCTCCATGTTGAGCCCAGATAGTGTTGCCCCTGGGCATCCTGGGAAATGAGAGCACCTTGGCCTGCTGAGCCCATTCCCATCACTTAGCAGATTCGCCCTCCTCAGGAACTGAAGAGGCTTGCCACAGCCTTTGAGAAGACCCAGGGCAAAAATCAGCACACTTTTTTTTTTTTAATTTACGCTTTATTTAAGTATAGTTGAATTATAATGTATTAATAACTGCTGTACAGCAAAGTGACTCAGTTATACGTACATACATTCTTTTTCATATTCTTCTCCATTATGGTTTCTCACAGGATATTGAATATAGTTCCCTGGGCTACCCAGCAGGACCTTGAACGAAATAATGCCATTGGCAGCAACACGGATGCAACCAGAGGTTATCATACTAAGTGAAGTAAGTCAGAAAGAGAAAGACAAATACCATATAATATCACTTATATGTGGAATCTAAAATATGACACAAATGAACCTATCTGTGAAAGAGAAATAGAATCAGGGACATAGAGAATATAGACTAGTGGCTGTCAAGGGGAAGTGGGGTGGGAGAGTGTTGAATTGGGAGTTTGGGATTAGCAGTTGCAACCTGGTATATACAGAATGGATAAACGACCACACGGTTTTAAACAATGAAAAATCTCCTAAAATAAATGAAGTCTTGGCCAACATAAACCAACCAAGGAATCAATGTGATGGATGAGACCTTAGTATAGATAACCCTTCAGCAGGCTCTTGCCATGTCATGGTTAAAATGGCAAAGGAAAGTGTCTTGCCATTCTAAACAAAGGCCAAATGATGGGCACGGCTTAGAGTTTGGGACCTCATAACAAAAGAGAACCCGAAGGAGCTGTTAGGATGTGCCAGGATTGTATTTATGCTACCTCACTGAATCCTCATAACAATCTTTCGAGGTAGATGGTAGCGTTAATAATAACCTCATTTTTAAGATGAAGAAACTGAGGCTTAGTGAGCTTAATTAAGTAAATCATCCAAGTCTCCCCAGTTTGATGGGATTTGAATACATGCTATCAGTTACTTATACCATCAGTGGCCAAGGATATTTTTAAAATCAGAATTAGCCTATTTCCAAGAGATTTTGGAGGGTGAAGGAAAGAGGTGAGCAAGAAAAACAAGAATTCCTGAAAAAAAAAAAAAAAAGCTGTGAAAAATAAAAAGAAAGAAACTGAGGAAAACACAGAATTTCTCCCTCACATTATCAGTTCATTTCTCTTATCTGGCTTAATGAGGCAAAAGGAGATTCTAAAGTCGGACCGTGTGAATGTTTGCCCACTAAGACTGGGGCTTGTTCTGAGCCAAGTGAGTTGTCTGTTAAACACAGTTGCCCGTGTAGACTCAAACCTCACTCACATGGTATCGCTCTTGATCGAGTGTGATCTTTCCCCGTGTCGCTATTTCAAGCGGTCAACGCCCAGGAACTGAGCTTTCCTACTGTGTCTCCTCCTTGGGGAGGCCGGGGAGGGCTGGTGACACCATGGGAATGGTGTCTGTCTTCTCTCCTGTGACTCGACCGAATATGTCAAAGAAATGCTTCTCCTGCTGGCCCTGAAGCAATACGTGAATTATTCGATCTGCCAAGCAAATCCCTGTGGAAAACAGCAAGCTATCTCTATCCGAGTGCCACAGAAAAGTGGGCAAGGCAGCAATGAGAAGCTCCTCAAGCAAAACCGAACCACAAGAGAGGTGAACTTTAGCCGCTTCCTTCATTCCTCCCATAAATATGTGTAGGCACATCCCCACCTTCCTCTTGCCAGAAACGGGGAGAAGAGAATTTCCTTCCTCCCCTGTGCTCTCATAACTACTTCGGACCAACTGCTAAATTACAGTGCTTACCATATTGTCCTGCCATATATTTTAGGTGTCTGCCTTCCCACTTAGGTAATAGCTCCTTTTATCCCCTGAATATTTGAGTCCCATGCATCTGGCATCGTGCTCAACAAATATTGTTAAACAAACCAGTGGAAGAGTGAATGTAACGATGAGTGAATGACAACTTGCTCCAGGGCTCTGGCTAACTAGGGCAACAAGAAATGTTCTCTTTCCTCTACTGTTTATGACTGAAGATGGCTGACACTGTCACACTTAGAGGGGGGCGGGGAGGGATAGATCACACCCATTTGTAGTGTGAGATGTCTAGGATGTTTGGGCACTTAATGAATGAGTGCTTCATGTGTGGTTATATGTGCATGTGTCTTGCATTCCATCTCATCATTTGCTCCCTTCATCACTTATTTTCTTTGGACTTAATTAACTCAGTTAGAATCCTTACTCTAAAAAAGGCACTCTCCTTCTTCCTATAAGTTCCCGGAGGGAGGAAAGGGCAGGGAATATGACTTGGTGTCACCGCACTGTGCTCCCCACAACCTGCCAGCCATCCATGTTCCAGGTATGATGGAGGCTGGAATTGCAGCAAGACTCAATACAGACATGGCCCCTCCTCTTGCAGAATGTACAGTCAGTGATAGAGAGAGAAATAATAAGGTAAGTAAGGTGTAGTAACTATGACAGAGGAAACGCAAGGTGTTATGAGAGCACAGGGGAAGGAGATCAGACCTAATCTGGAAATCAGGAAGGGCCTCCTAGACAAAGTCCTTTTAAGTTTTGACCTGAGAAATAAGTGAGACTTATCCAGGTGAAAGAGGAATGTGGGAAAGGGGAGGGGAAGACCCAGAGATGAGGGAGAACACGATGTACGTGAAGCACTTAAAGAAGAAAAGAATGGCTGGGGTTTAAGTCAGGAGGCAAGCTCGGGCCTCAGCTATTTTATTCACAGGACGATAGAGGTCACTGAAGGATTTTAACCAAGGTGGTGACATTTGGATCTGAGTTTCAGGAGAGAGAGTGGAGTTGTAAAGAAAGACATATAGATTTGGGAGTTGTATCATTAGAGTAGGCTAAGTGTAGCAATAAATAGATCTTTAACACTTTCCTCTTAGCACGATTACTTTGGATGCCATAATGGAGAATGGATTATAAAACGGTGAGACTAGATACACAGAAACCACTTAGGCTGCTGTTTCAGTCGTCCGGATGAGGATGGAAATGATGGAGATGGAAAGAAGTGGATGGGTTCAAGAGAATATTAAGAAGGCAGAATTAACAGACTGTGACAATCCTAGGTCAGGGGATGGCACAAGGTTCCTTAAAGGGCCAGAGAGGAAAAACTTAGGCTTTGCCAACCATACAATTTCTGTCACAGCTACCCAACCCTGCTGCTTGGGTGAGAAAGTAGACATAGACAATATCCAAGGGCATAGGTGTATGCCTGTGTTACAGTAAAATTTTCTTTACAATAAGCAGGCCAATAGGCCAAATTTGGTCCAGGGCTGACGTCTGCAGACCACTGGACTAAGTGAGGGATACAGTGGTAAGAGCATCAAAAATGGTCCCAAGTATGAGGCAAGGGCCCCTGGGTGGCCGGCTTACTATTATTCACAGAGAAAAAGACACTGGAGAAGGAGCAGGGTCAGAGAGAGGGAGGTGTGGGCAATGTGTAGACAAGTTGAGTTCAAGATGCCTGAGAGACATCGCCCAAGCTCTGGGTAGAGACACAGAGATTTGGGAGCTGTTTTGGGCAGGGTAGACTCAATGTTATAAACAGACCACCAACATTCTCTGGCTTTAGTCAAGAAGTTTCTCAGACGGTGATGCCAGAAACTCTAATGGGGATGGGGGGAAAATCATTCCAGGAGCCTGTCCAATAGCAGCACCCATGTTACTGAGTCGCAAGGAGGTCAGTTCAGAGAGGAGCTCTTGCAGTAGGCTTTTGTGGGTCAGGTCTGAAAAAGGCAGCTTGTCTGCCCACAACCCACTGGAGAGATGTCACCCACTCGGCCAACCTAACTGCAAGGAAGGCTGGGGATCACAGTGGAGCTGTGTGTCTAGGATCAACAAGGGTAGAGTGGATTTGCAGGGAAAGCCACCAGGATCGACCGCCAGAGTCAAAAATACCTACACAGGCCAGAAGGCTTGAGGGTGAACAAAAGAGATTCAACTGAGAGGCGTGAGACCAAGTCCAGGGCCCCGAAGAACACCAAAGTGAGGAGATCCAGCAAAGAGGAATGATAGGAAGAAAATCAAACTGGGAGACTGTGTGAGATATTTAACGAACATACGAAGAGTGAGCACAAATTTAGTCCTTAAGCATCAAGCCCACCTCTGACAAGCTGACACGTATTTGGTACCTCTGAGATTTAGACGAAAAAGGAGCCAAACTGCATTTAGGAGAAAATGGTAAAATCAGCTCCGCCAAAAAATTCTATCAGTAGGTTTTCGTTACCATTCAGATGGACTGCTTTAGGGCTACATCGTACAAAATTTTTTTTCCATTCACTTTTGTGTCCATAAATCAACCTATACAGGTAAAATGTGTTTTTCTGCATTAAAAATTGTATGTGGTCTTATATGCATGAACATATTAATATAAATATGAATATATGCCTGTCTGTGTACACACACCCACTCAGCACTCCCAGGGTTCATTACCACAATGCATTTCTTTCTCACTTCCACTTTTTAGCAATTTTCCATACTCTCTGCTTTGTTCAAGACCCCTCCACCTCCTACCCGACACGTTTGCATGTCTGGTCCTGGCTCCCAATGAGAAGTCCAAGGAAAATAAGTTGGACTCTGCTCTGATGACATTTGAAGCACTGTTTAATTATTACAAAACAGAACAGAGCCTGTAGCTTACACAAGAAAATCCAGGCCAGAACACCTATGCCCTGTCCACAGCCCTTCTGAGCCCAGAAGACCTCAGCTGGGAAAAGAAGCATCTGAGATCTTAACAGAGCTCTGTCTACCAACCTTCCCTCTTCACTTTCTTTAGAATGTAAAGTCTTTGGGGTATGGAAGCGGCTTCTGAGGGTTTTGTATCGGAACACTCTTTTCGGCAGAAAAACAGCCAGCCTTGCTTATAAATAAGTTTAAAAAAAAAGACAAGCAGATTTTAAAAAGATGATCTGCCCAGGTGGTACACAGATGCTAAAGAAAGCAAAATTAGTAACCTCATCTACTTGCCCAGCATAAATTATTAGTGTACTCAACCCGACAAAGTGACTATTCATAAGCCTGACCTCGAACACCGTTGGAGTTCAGTAAATACAAATTGCGGATGGTGACAACGTTACCCTTATTGCCTTACTTAATGACATGCAGATGGCAGTTCAGTGGCACAAATTACATACATTTTATTCTTCCTTCACCTGTTCTTCCCGTTGTAACTCACATCAGAGGTGAATCTAAGTATTGGAAATAGCCTCCCAATTAGCAAAATTAATTCTTCCTTTCATTTGACAGAGACCAGCCCATGTGTACAAGCAAAGAAAAGTTTTGTAAGCAGTACTTCTGCTCTGGCTTCTGTGATGAGATATTCTGTGAGCTCCAACAAGTCTTTCTTATTGTTGCTTTTATAGGGTCATCACTATTCAAAGTCAGCTAGCTTCAAATATCATCTGCAAAGCACATCTAGAAATTGAGCTGCTGATGCAGATAATGTATGAATCTGAGAAACTGCAACTTGTTTCCCACTGGCTAGGTTACATATGTAGTTTCTTTAAAAAAAAAAAATTCTAGACTCTTTCAGCTGTTTCAGGGGCAGCTGTGGGAGAAGGGCATGAGCTCACCAACATGAGGTACACGAACGTCACAGGCATTTGCTCAAAAAGAGGATGCGAGTGCAAAATACACAATTTGAACGCTCCATCTGATGCTTCAAACGGCAGCTGGGTTGGAAAGCCCAACAATTTTCTTTGGTCAGATTCTCCTCTCATCTCTGTCGGTCTCCTAAAGCTGCCAAGTTAACTCTGCCATCTCTTCCTCTTTACAGGATGGTCTTGTCTCCTCCAAGCCTAGAAAATGGAGGCTATTCAGCCATGCCAGGAACCCTGGACCACCCTCCGTTCTCCCACCTGCATCATCAATCATCCTGCTTGAGTCATCACCAGACAGCCTGCCATCAGCCCCGCTTCGCTCCCTCCACCACCCCTTCCTTAGTTCAGGTCGTCGTCACTACAGAAACGTCCAGTGATCCCTGCCCGCAGGCTAATTTCTCTACAGTGGATCCCACCCGTGAAAAGCAAACAAAATCTATCGAACACACAAATCAGGCAGTATCTGGCCTCTGCTTAAAACACTTTAATGATATACACCATCTGAAAATAAATCTGAATTTCTTACACGGCAGCGAGATCACCAAACATTAGGCGCTAGACCATGGCTACAACCTCACTTACCATGACATATGCCTCTTAGTTCTCTCTCTCTCTCTCTATCACTCACTCACTCTCTCTCTCTCTCTCTCTCTCACACACACACACACACACACACACACACACACACACACCCATACACACACACCCCCTCCCTCTTACTCCCCACCCCTGGGACCAGTCGCACTGAAGTCTCTGCCTAGAATGCATTCCTCGTTCCCCATCCTGACCCTCACTTGGCTCCTCCTAGTACATGTTTATGGTTCATCCAGGGACCACCTTTTGGCAGGCAGCCTTAGGACACCCTCTCAGTGCTCTCCAAATACTCTCTATCCAACTCGGCAAGTGAAAGCTGATACTGCTATGCAGTGATACACTTTTGTATCTCTGAGTTAGCAGCATGGTGATCTACTGAACACAGTAGAGGAAACAGAATTAGATCCAAACCCACGGGAATTTTGTGTATGATGAAAGTGGAAGAGCTATGGACTCTCAAGTGATGGTGCTTGTATAATGGGTTAAACATGTAGAAATGATAATTTTGGATACTCAGCAAGTGTCTTCCCCCCAGATTAAATCTACATAGATTAAATATTTAAATGCATTAAAAAAATCACAGAAAAATTAGAAGAAAATTTACAAGACGATTTCTAGAGCCCAAGGGAAAGGATTTTCCAAGCATGATTTTAAAAACCAGAAACTGCAAAGACTGATACATTTAACTAGCTAAATAAATAAGTAGCTTTTTAATTGCAGAAAAGTACTATAAAGCCAAGTGAAAAGACAATCAACAAATTGAGAAAAATGCCTAGTTGGTACATTGCCTGGCACCTCATTTATTTTGAGTAAATTGACTTATAGAGCAGAGGGTTAATCTCCCTAGTATATAAAGAACTCTTGTGAACCAATACAAAAAGACAAACCTCCTATTAGAAAAATCAAAACAAATGACCTAAAAAATACACAAATTGTTTCTAAATTTATGTAAAGTTTTCAAACTCCTAAGTCAAAGCAATTCAAATTTTCAATGGTATTTTGCATACCAGGACGACAAAGATTAAGAAAAGACTCTGGGCTATTGAAGGTGTAGGAAAAGGGCACAGTTAAATACTGCTGATAACAGATTCTGGAAAGTAGTTTAACAGCAAGACTCAAAATTTCTGATGCAGAATTTTCCCCAGAATTTATGCTAGAGAACAATCTACACATCCATCAACAGGGAGCTGCTTAATAAAACAGAGTAACTCTTTATACTGTACTATCATATACCCACCACAATTCAAGATATAAGCATATTTACTTACATAGAATGCTATGCTGCAAATTTTTTAAATTGAGTTAAAAAACTGTATAACATCCGCCTATTTAAAATATGTTTTGTTCATATGCACAGAAAAAAACCAAACACTTGGAAGGATATTTACCAAAATGTAAATCATTATCTCTGAGAGGTGGGAACATGAATTCCTTCCTCACACCTTCTTTCTTATCTGACTTTTTTTTTTAACACAGCAAGTATACTTTTATAATTAAAAAATAATTACTGGGACTTCCCTGGCGGTCCAGTGGTTAAGACTTCACCTTCTGATGCAGGGGGTGTGGGTTCAATCCCTGGTCAGGGAGCTAAGATCCCACATGCCTTGGGGCCAAAAAACCAAAACATAAAACAGAAGCAATATTGTAACAAATTCAATAAACACTTTAAAAACGGTCCACATCAAAAAAAATCTTAAGAAAAAAAAAAATTACCAACAATATAACTACTTCCATCGCTTGAAAAGGATGAATAGGCAAGCAGATGCAAAAGGGGCCTGGTCCAGGGTCTTCTCCCTGAGAGTGGCGGCTTCACTAGCACCCTGGGTTTTACCGCACACATCCTGAGATAGCTTCTGCTCATCCTGGGAGAGGGTACAGCTGCAGCACTGGTTTTGCATTTTTAAAAGATGCTGGGAGCCTTTGTACTTCCGTTCCACCAATTCATGGAAGAAGTGGCCCCATGCCCTCCAGAGCCACGTTGTCACGGTCAAAATAGAAGCCCAGAGAGAGAGCCTTTGAATTTAAACACACTCTTGGATTTGTGGTTCTGCATGCTCTCCTACTAACTGCAAGGAAGTACTTACAAGGTATATATTCTTGGACAAATTTCTTAATGTTGCAGAGCTCTTACTTTCTTATTTATAAAATGAGGTTAAAAGCCTACACAACACACTGAACCAACCTTACCCACTGGGGGCAGACACCAAAAACAACAGGAACCACAAACCTGCAGCATGCAAAAGGGAGACCCCAAACGCAGTAAGTTAAGCAAAATGAGAAGACAGAGAAATATGCAGCAGATGAAGGAGCAAGGTAAAAACCCACAAAAGCAAACAAATGAACAGGAAACAGGCATTCTACCTGAAAAAGAATTCAGAGTAATGATAGGAAAGATGATCCAAAATCTTGGAAATAGAATGGAGAAAATACAAGAAACATTTAACAAGGACCTAGAAGAACTAAAGAGCAAACAAACAATGATCAACAACACAATAAAAGAAATTGAAAATTCTCTAGAAGGAATCAAGAGCAGAATAACTGAGGCAGAAGAACGGATAAGTGACATGGAAGACAAAATAGTGGAGATAACTAGTGCAAAGCAGAATAAAGAAAAAAGAACGAAAAAACGGGGGACTGTCTCAGAGGCGGCTGCAACAACATTAAACACAGACAACATTTGAACTACAGTGGTCCCAGAAGAAGAGAAAAAGAAAGGGGCTGAGAAAATATTTGAAGAGATTATAGTTGAAAAACTTCCCTAATATGGGAAAGGAAATAGTCAAGTCCAAGAAGCACAGAGAGTCCATTAAAGGATAAATCCAAGGAGAAACATGCCAAGACACTTATTAGTCAAACTATCAAAAATTAAATACAAAGAAAAAAATATTAAAAACAGCGAGGGAGAAACAACAAATAACATACAAGGGAATCCCCATAAGGTTAAGAGCTGATCTTTCAGCAGAAACTCCTCAAGGCAGAAGGGAGGGGCAGGACATATTTAAAGTGATGAAAGGGAAAAACCTATAACCAAGATTACCCTATGCAGCAAGGATCTCATTCAGACTCGACAGACAAATTAAAACCTTAACAGACGAGCAAAAGCTAAGAGAATTCAGCACCACTAAACCAGCTTTACAACAAATTCTAAAGGAACTTCTCTATGCAGGAAACACAAGAGAAGGAAAAGACCTAAAATAACAAACCCAAAAGAATTAAGAAAGTGGTAATAGGAACATACATATCGATAATGTAAATGCTTAAATGCTCCAACCAAAAGACACAGACTGGCTGAATGGGTACAAAAACAAGACCCGTATATATACTGTCTACAAGAGACCCACTTCAGACCGAGGGACACATACAGACTGAAAGTGAGGGGATGGAAAAAGATATTCCATGCAAATGGAAATCAAAAGAAAGCTGAAGTAGCAATTCTCATATCAGATAAAACAGACTTTAAAATAAAGACTATGACAAGAGACAAAGAAGGAAACTACATAATGATCAAGGGAACAATCCAAGAAGAAGATATAACAATGATAAATATTTAGGCACCCAACACAGGAGCACCTCAATACATAAGGCAAATGCTAATAACAGCTATAAAAGGGGAAATCGACAGTAACACAATCATAGTAGGGGACTTTAACACCCCACTTTCACCAATGGACAGATCATCGAAAATGAAAAAAAATAAGGAAACACAAGCTTTAAATGATACATTAAACAAGAGGGACTTAATTGATACTAATAGGACATTCCATCCAAAAACAACAGAATACACTTTCTTCTCACATGCTCATGGAACATTCTCCAGAATAGAACATATCTTGGGTCACAAATCAAGCCTTGGTAAATTTACGAAAACTGAAATCGTATCAACTATCTTTTCTGACCACAACGCTATGAGACTAGATATCAATTACGGGAAAAAAAAAAACTGTAAAAAATACGAACACATGGAGGCTAAATAATATGCTACGGAATAACCAAAATATCACTGAAGATATCAAAGAGGAAATCAAAAAATACCTAGAAACAAATGATAATGAAAACATGACAGTCCAAAACCTAGGGGATGCAGCAAAAGCAGTTCTAAGAGGGAAGTTTATAGCAATACAATCCTACCTCAAGAAACAAGAAAAATCTCAAACAAACAACCTAAACTTACAGCTAAAGCAATTAGAGTAAGAAGAAAGAAAAATCCCAAAGTTAGCAGAAGGAAAGAAATCATAAAGATCAGATCAGAAATAAATGAAAAAGAAATGAAGTAAATGATAGCAAAGATCAATAAAACTAAAAGCTGGTTCTTTGAGAAGATAAACAAAATTGAGAAATCAACAGCCAGACTCACCAAGAAAAAAAAGGGAGAAGACTCAAAAGAATTAGAAATGAAAGAGGAGAAGTAACAACTGACACTGCAGAAATACAAAGGATCAGGAAAGATTACTACGAGCAACTATATGCCAATAAAATGGACAACCTGGAAGACATGGACAAATTCTTAGAAAAGCACAACCAGGAAGAAATAGAAAATATAAACAGACCAATCACAAGCACTGAAATTGAAACGGTGATTAAAAATCTTCCAACAAACAAAAGCCCAGGACCAGGTGGATTCACACAGGAATTCTATCAAACATTTAGAGAAGAGCTAACACCCATCCTTCTCAAACTCTTCCAAAATATAGCAGAGGGAGGAACACTCCCAAACTCATTCTATGAGGCCACCATCACCCTGATACCAAAACCAGACAAAGACGTTACAGAAAAAGAAAACTACAAGCCAATATCACTGATAAACACAGAGGCAAAAATACTCAGCAGAATACCAGCAAACAGAAACCAGTGGCACATTAAAAGGATCATACACCATGATCAAGTGGCGTTTACCCCAGGAATGCAAGGATTCTTCCACATATGCAAATCAATCAATGTGATACACCACATTAACATACTGAAGGAGAAAAGCCATACGATCACCTCAATAGATGCAGAAAAAGCTTTTGACAAAATTCAACACCGATTTATGATAAAAACCCTGCAGAAAGTAGGCAGAGAGGGAACTTACCTCAACATAATAAAGGCCATATATGACAAACCCACAGCCAACATCGTTCTCAGTGGTGAAAAACTGAAACCATTTCCACTAGGATCAGGAACAAGACAAGGCTGCCCACTCTCCCCGCTATCACTCAACATAGTTTTGGAAGTTTTAGCCACAGCAATCAGAGAAGAAAAAGAAATAAAAGGAATCCAAATAGGAAAAAAAGAAGTAAAACTGTTACTCTTTGCAGGTGACATGATACTACACATAGAGAATCCTAAAGATGCTACCAGAAAACTACTAGAGCTAATCAATGAATTTGGTAAAGTAGCAGGATACAAAATTGATGCACAGAAATCTCTGTGCATTCCTATACGCTAATGATAAAAAATCTGAAAGAGAAATTCAGGAAACACTCCCATTTACCACTGCAAGAAAAAGAATAAAATACCTAGGAATAAACTTACCTAGGGAGACAAAAGATCTGTATGCAGAAAACTATAAGACACTGATGAAAGAAATTAAAGATGATACAAAACGATGGAGAGATATACTATGTTCTTGGATTGGAAAAATCAACATTCTGAAAATGACTATACTTCCCAAAGCAATCTACAGATTCAATGCAATCCTTCTCCAACCAGCAATGGCATTTTTCACAGAACTAGAACAAAAAATTTCACAATTTATATGGAAACACAAAAGACCCTGAACAGCCAAAGCAATTCTGAGAAAGAAAAACAGAGCTGGAGGAATCAGGCTCCCTGACTTCAGACTGTACTACAAAGTTACAGTAATCAAGACACTATCATACTGGCACAAAAACAGAAATATAGATCAAGGGAACAGGATAGAAAGCCCAGAGATAAACCCACGCACATATGGTCACCTTATCTTTGATAAAAGAGGCAAGAATAGACACTGAAGACAAGACAGCCTCTTCAATAAGTGGTGCTGGGAAAACTGGACAGCTACGTGTAAAAGAATGAAATTAAAACACTCCCTAACACCATACACAAAAATAATCTCAAAATGGATTAAAGACCTAAATGTAAGGCTAGACACTATCAAACTCTTAGAGGAAAACATAGGCAGAACACTGTATGTCATAAATCACAGCAGGATCCTTTCTGACCCACTTCCTAGAGAAACGGAAATAAAAACAAAAGAAGCAAACGGGACCTAATGAAACTTAAAAGCTTTTGCACAGCAAAGGAATCCATAAACAAGACAAAGAGACAGCCCTCAGAATGGGAGAAAATATTTGCAAATGAAGCAACTGACAGAGGATTAATCTCCAAAATTTATAAGCAGCTCAATATCAAAAAAGCAAACAACGCAGTCCAAAAATGGGCAAGAGACCTAAACAGACATTTCTCCAAAGAAGATGTACATATTGCTAACGAACAGATGAAAGGATGCTCACCGTCAGTAATCATTAGAGAAATGCAAATTAAAACTGCAGAGAGGTATCACCTCACACCAGGCAGAATGACCATCATCAAAAAATCTACAAACAATCAATTCTGGAGAGGGTGTGGAAAAAAAGGGAACCCTCTTGCACTGTTGGTGGGAATGTAAATTGATGCAGCCACTATGGAGAACAGTACGGAGGTTCCTTAAAAAACCAACAATACAACTACCATACGACCCAGCAGTCCCACTAGTGGGTATATACCCTGAGAAAACCATAATTCAAAAAGAGTCATGTACCACTATGTTCACTGCAGCAGTATTTACAGTAGCCAGGACATGGAAGCAACCTAAGTGTCCATCGACAGATGAATGGGTAAAGAAGATGTGACACATATGTACAATGGAATATTACTCAGCCATAGAAAGAAACGAAATTGAATTATTTGTAGGCAGGTGGATGGACCTAGAGTCTGTCATACAGAGTGAAGTAAGTCAGAAAGAAAAAAACAAATACCATATGCTAACAGGTATATATGGAATCTAAAAAAATAAATAAAATGGTTCTGAAGAACCTAGGGGCAGGACAGGAATAAAGACACAGGCGTAGAGAATGGACTTGAGGACACAGGGAGAGGGAAGGGTAAGCTGAGAGGAAGTGAGAGAGTGGCATGGACGTATATGCACTACCAAACGTAAAACAGATAGCTAGTGGGAAGCAGCCGCATAGCACAGGGAGCTCAGCTCGGTGCTTTGTGACCACCTAGAGGGGTGGGATAGGGAGGGTGGGAGGGAGGCACAAGAGGGAGGAGATATGGGGATATATGTATATCTATAGCTGATTCACTTTGCTATAAAGCAGAAACTAACACACCATTGTAAAGCAATTATACTCCAATAAAGATGTTAAAAATAAATACATAAGTAAATAAATAAATAAAAAGGAGGAATTCAGTGGAGAAAGAAGACAAAAACAGTGTTCATGTGAATGGTGGAGAGAGCCGGGTCGTGTGTCTAAAAAAGCTGCTATTTTGAGTAAATTATACCAACCAGGAACAGGGGACCCTCATATAAAGTTCATCCTCTTCAGGTTTGCCAAACCCAACTGATGCAATAGCACAAGACCACCTGAACTACTGAACGGTTCATACTGCAAACTTACTTTACTGAATCTTTCTCATACACAAGACCAGAAGAACATATTCTGACCCCAGGGAGCCTAAAACAAGGATGAACTAACTGTTCATTGTCATTAACAGAGGAAGTAGAGCTAATTTCCTCCCTCCCTCACTCTTGACAGTTTGCCTAGTTTTAGTCAGAAAAAAAAGGTTGGAAGACTTTTCAGCTCTAAGAATAAATCCATGAGTAGGTTACCAGGACATGTTGTAAGTCTACACTTATGTCCCCCCCTCCTGTATTTTGTGTTAACACCTACGATTAGCTAACAGTTATCACAAAAACAGATGGGTATCAGAATATGGTTAGGAAAACAAGAAACAAAATGTCAGCTAACTAAGCTTTAGATTCTACATATTTTATTACTCAATATAATTTTAAGGCCATCACTTTAAAATGGGGGTGTTTCGGGGCTTCCCTGGTGGCACAGTGGTTGAGAATCTGCCTGCTAATGCAGGGCACGAGGGTTCGAGCCCTGGTCTGGGAGGATCCCACATGCCGCGGAGCATCTAGGCCCATGAGCCACAACTACTGAGCCTGCGCGTCTGGAGCCTGTGCTCCGCAACAAGAGAGGCCGCGATAGTGAGAGGCCCGCGCACCGTGACGAAGAGTGGCCTCTGCTCACCGCTACTAGAGAAAGCCCTCGCACAGAAAGGAAGACCCAACCAACACAGCTATAAATAAACAAATAAATAAAATTTAAAATGGGGCGTTTCACAACCATGGGGAGTGGGAGAAAGCTAGGACTTCGTGACTGGTCTTTCTGAAGACAAAAGAAACAAAAGTTATTTCTAGTGACCTTTGATTGTTTACCTTCAAGATGGCTAATCAGATGTAAATCGTCAGCCCATGGATATGCATAATCAACTTTATTCCCTTTGCTAATTGAGAAATAGAGCTGTTCATGTCAAGAAACATTTGAAAAATGCACCAAGCTTGCTCCATGGAGCAACTTCTTTATAAAAGTCAGAGTTTCCATATGGTAAAATCATGGAAATTAGGCTTAGGGAAAAACAAAACAAAACAAAACACTAAGAAAGATTAATTTGTTACTGAGCTAGTCTGGGCTAGAACAAAATCAGTCTTAACTCCAAAGCTGGGATTTTTTTAAAACCATTTTTATGTTCACAAAGAACTCCATCAGCCCTTATGAAAAAGCATTCCATCACTTTACTACTCTGAGTTCCTCTCCTGCTGTGATTATGCTTCCCTAGCTGGCAGTGAGTAGCTCTGGCTTAGCGGTCAGGTCACTTTGCCAGGACACTCACTTCCCTACTGAACGTGGTTCACACAAGTCAGTCCTTCCCTTTCTTTAACTCTCCTTAAGCCTTTTTAGTTTTCTTTAAAACTGACCACCAAAAGGTAAGTGGGTCTCATTTCAATTGTGTAAAAACGGGACTATATATTCTCTTGAGTGACACTTCAGGACTGCTCCCATCTTTATAACCTCAGTGGAAGCATCCGTCATTTCAGTTATTGTTGGTGTTCCAGAAGATGTGATGGAAGCAGTGGCCAACTGCAAGGACCACCCTGCCTTCTCCGATTCTGAGATAAGACCCATTTCCACCCTTATTCAATAACTCCCTTGTTTTATGAAACCCAATTTTTCGCCCTCTTCTTTGAGACAGTCCTCATTAATGAGCATTCTCTCCCTTGTAACAAATGCGAGTAGAACGCTCTCCTTAATTGTTTGGTGCATTTTGTCTCCCACGTGGTGCACTGAAGAAATGAAACGCCACCGCCAAACGTAAGCCCCAACCCTTCTCCTCTCACAGGGACGGCCAAAAACTGCTCTGTTTCTAGTGAGGATGACAGGAGCGAGGGCACTGATAACGCAGTCCAGTCCGCAGCCCCCATCAGTCCAGGCGAGGGAAGGCACACAGTCGGTGGGGCTTTATCCTGAGGGAGGTGTGACTTCAAACTCACTCAGTCATCAGGCCTCACAGAGGAGCATGTTCACAAGACACACCTGACAGGACGTGTAAGCGCTTCGCAGAGGGAAACATAATTAGTGGAATTAGCCCGTGTTTTGAAGAATGGTCCCTCACTCCCTCCCCACTACACAGGGTCCTACATAGGGTTACTTAACCTCTCTGAGCCTCGATTTCCTTGTCTGGAAAAGTGCTTTAACCAGCTTTCTCCCCACAGTCAGAGGGCCCACCATGTTTCAGTGAAACATTCAAGCCCTTTCTCCTTTTACCTTTCAATTCTCTAATCTTTTCTTTGTCTGTTTGTTTTTTAATTAACAATTGTATTGAGACACAATTCACATACCATAAAAATTCACCCTTTTAAAGTATATAATTCAGTGGTTTTTAGTATGTTCAGAGTTGTGCAACATCACCAGAACATTTTCATCATCCCCAAAACAAAACCCCACACCCGTTAGCAGTCACTCCCCATCCCCCCATCACAGCCCGCGGTAACCACTAATTTACTTTCTGCTTCTATGGATTTGCCTGTATGTCTTCAAGGCTCATCCATGTTGCAGCATGTGTCAGTATTTCATTCCTTTTTACAGCTGAATCCAAGTCCACTGTGTGGATATACCGCATTTCACTTATCCACTTATCAGATGATGGACATGTTTGGCTAATACGCAGAATGCTGTCCTGAACATTTGCATACAGGTATTCCTGTGGACCTAATGTACTGCTAGTTCTCCTGGGTATACACCTAAGGGAAGAACTGCTGGGTCATATGGCCCCTCTATGTCTAACCTTTTGAGGAGATGCCAAACTGTCTTCCAAAGTGGTTATACTATCCTCTTTGCTTTTGACCTCTTTGGGTTCCTTCTGTGTTGTCTGTTTCCTGGTTGTTTTGGCTCAGCTGGGAAATAACCGGGGTGACTGCAAAGGTATTTTCTACAGAATGAGTTCGTTTTAGCCACTATAGGTAGAGAAAACACAACAAGGTGGTTGACGTGTGTGTGGGCCACATAAAGTGGTGCCGTGTGGAGCACACAGACAGGACATCCACGGCAGGGCAGCAATGGTGCCTGGAGTTCAAGAACCCATTCAGGAGGTTCTGCGTGGGCTTCGATGTGGTTTAAATTTCTAAGCTCTAGATTTATAACGATAAACCACGCAAATATAAGCACACTCACATCTTTACTTCAGGGGCTTACCATATAACCGGGACAATACAACAGGAACATAAATAATGGCAAAATATGGTTTTAAAGAAACTAACATATGAGAGAATAATTCCTGCTGGGCATATCAGGGAAGATTATTTTGGGGCAGAAAGCATCTTTACTAGCTCTTAAAGGATCACTAAATTTATGAGGAGGAACTGCATCTCAGACAGAGGAATAGTATAAGCAAAGGCACCAAGTGAAGGAATGAGAATGAGAATGAGAAAAACAGGAAAGTAACAAGGAAGAACTGACATTCTAGCAGCTGACTGAATGTGCAAAGTGAGGTACAAGGTGGAATAAAAGATGACTACCAAGTCTTTGGCATGGAGTACAGGAATAGATGGTAGTGCCATTAACAGAAATACTGGCAAAGGCTAGAAGGAGACCTGGCATGAGAGGGAAGCAATAAGTCAGTTCCCTTCCAGACATATCAATACATAGAGTTTAAAGTCCAGGGGGACATAGGCAGGTGGGGTCCACTGGGCAGATAAAAATACAGAATGGGAGCTTAGGAAATATTTCCTCATGGAGGTCATTGCTGAAGCCCTCAGAGTGAGTAAGAGGGAGAAGGAAAATGGCCTGCTTCAACTTATACGCAAACAGGAAAGCCAGTCCCCTGGGGAAGCCAAGGAGACCAGGACTAGGCAGGGCCAGGATGTGGGGAGCTGACGCCACTTTAGGACCGAGCCTTGAGGAAGGCGGCCAGCTATTCAGCCACAATGCTCTTAAGGACAAGGCAAGCTCAGACACAGTGGGATGTGGGGAGGGAGGCCCTGGTGCAGATGTGGGTACCAGGACTCACCCTGTCTCCTCTCTGTCAGCACCTGGCCTGGTGGGGGGAGAGGGCAAGACTGACTGGGGCCCCACACGCTACAGGAAATAAAGCTTCTGGTGTGCTTTCTGTTCTGTTCAGGAAAGTCCCAGAAAGCCAGTGACGCCGGACTTCAGATGCTCACAGTGAGTCCAGAATCGGGGTTGAGGAAGGAAGGGATAGAGCCGTACACAACATCCACATTTGTCAGAACAAAGAAGGAAGAGGGAGAAAAAAGATAAGGCAGGGAAAACGTTCAGACAACACTCTATATACATCAGTGAGCGTGACGGTGATGCAGGAGAGAAGCGGGTCAGGGAAACTAGAGGGACAGAGAACTCAGAAGAAATAAGCAGGTCACCAGGGAACCCTTCTGATCCCCCTAATCATCACCAAAATGTTCGCTTCACTGTATCCAGCAGTGATGCGCTCCCGCAAATAATGCTTTGTCGGCCCATTTTTTTAAAGCTCTCCTTCTGGTTTTTGGCAACCAATACTTAAGAGTGGCAACTCCTGTATAAATACCTTTTGGTGAATACATCCAATCTTGATCTATCAATAGAAGCTGTCTAAAAAGTGAAAGAAAAGATCAAAAATATAAATTGGAAATAGGGACCTCCAAAAGCTCTCATTTCTAGAATAGCCAGAAAAATCTCGGAAATGCTGCAGAATTCCAAGTCACGACATAAATAATAAAATGTAAAACTCAGTGGTTATAAAATAGACAGACTGTGAACTAAAATTTAAGCAATTAAATTATATTATAAAAAGGTATCTTTCGGAAATTGAAAAGATAACAATTTTAGTACAAATAAAAACTCACAAAAAGGCATAGTTGTTTTTTCCCCTTGTCTTTTATCGAGACAAAAAGTAAAACAAAAATCATCTTAACACTGAGATCAAAAATAGAAAATTTCAATCAACACTGCTATACTTTTCACAAAATTGTAACAGGCTGAAAACTGCAAGCAGCACATGTCATGTCTTTTGCACGCTTCACTAAAGATACATTTATTCAAAACAAAATGTCTCCCAGTGATCCTGCTGTAGAAGGAACATGAGTCATATATGCTGAGAAACTCTTCTCACAGTTTTAACCTGTCAGCGAAAAAAAAAAAAAAAAAAAAAAATGCAGAGCTTCCAGCCCATCCACTAGTATAGAGGCCTGTGAAGAACAATTTTAGTTTTAAAAAGCAAGAATTGCTTTGGCACTTTGAGGCCTGATATCCAACTCTGCAGATCTAGAAGCAAAGAACTCATCCCAGTTCATTACTGCCTTACACCTTGAGAAGCAATTGCACGACTCATTCTGAAACCTATACAGACACTGGGACCACCACCACAGAGCTTTTGAAGGACAACCAGAAGCCCAGCGGATAAAAAACTAGCATGGTGGCTCAGGCCCTCCATGGAGCATCTCCTGGAAAAGCTCGGTGGCCCCTAATATCATGCTGGGCCCGCAATTTAGAATGACTTGATGGAGGAATGCCACCTATGGAATGATCAATAAACCAAACAGACCACTTCACGTTTACATACAGTGGCTTCTGGTTCAGGGTTCTGATCTGGGGCTCAACAGAGGAACCCACACACTCCCCTGCTAGGGAAAAGCATCAAAGAGATTTGTCTTCATTCTCGGATGGAAAAAGTGCTGTGGTCCAACAGCAATTGCTAGAGGGGAGATACACTCCAGAGCTTCCTTAAAGTTACTCCTTTTCTGAATACTAAAGAACTTTTCTCAGGCTGTTTGAAGGAGCTGAAAACCAGTTTTGAACTATAAGATATTAAACCATTCCTATAGGGAATAAGAACACTGGAGATTATTTACTTTGCTGTAATTACTCTGGCACATAGAGAGATTAGCTTTCAAATACTACTAGGTTTGCATACAGAGATTTCAATAATGGAGAAAAATTAGTTCATGTTTTGAATATTTAGGTGCTTGAAATATATATTACTGCTAAAGAGTGAACACCGGTTAATACATGTGCAGTGAATAATAATTACCAAAACCATTAACTGTTCCCAAGTCTGCATTTCTTTCCCCCCAAACCATCGTTGTTTAGAAGCATCTTGATTTTGACTGGAGCCAATGGTCAATGAAAATGCATTTGTAGATTCACGAATGAGTTTGAGTTTCATAAGTGTTGGATTTTAAATCAGGAAGCAAGGCAGTAAACACTCTCATCCAGTAAGGGCAGAAATTAAATCTGCTTTTGACTTAAAAAAAAATTTTCAGAAAGAGATAAATGGCCTTTAAAATTTCATTACTTACTGGGATATTTTAGGGGGGGGGGTTTCAAGATTATTTGCGCCATGACTTTAGCTTAGCACAAAACATTACTGCAAAGGTTCTCATAGCATCCTCAGCTTTATAAGCTCTACCCTGACACTTGTTACCTTTTAGGGGAGGAGGTGCTAAGATTAAATGACAATGTTTACATGACTTTTTTTTTTAACTTTTTACTTTGAAATAGTTATCAACGCCCAGAAAATTACAAAAGTATTATAGAGTTGTGTGTACCTTTAGCCCAGCTTCCCCCAAATGGTAACATCTTACATATCTATAATATAACATCAAATCCAGGAAACTACATTGGTACGATACTCTTCTAAAGACTACAGGCCTTACTGAAATTTTACCAGCTATTACATATGCTCATGTGTGCATGTGTGTGAGTGTGTGTGTGTGTATTGTACTTCTGTGCAATTTTTATCCCCTGTATAGATTCAAGTAACCACCATTCTGAACAAGAAACAGAATTCTATCCTCCCTCACCAAGGAACTCTCTTATGCTTCTCCCCCAATCTCATCCCCGTCCTTGGTTACCACTAACATATACTTCATCTCTATAATTCCATCATTTCAAGAATGTTATATATATGGAATCACATATTATGAAACCTCTTGAGATTGGCTTTTTTTTCCACTCAAAATAATGCCCTTTAGATCCGTCCAAGTTTTTGCATGTATTAGTAGCTTGCTTGCACCCTTTTTATTGCTATCATTTTAATCATCATACAAATTGGGTTCAAAAATATAATGGTGGATTTTAATGGACCGATAAATAATACTCCTCTCATGTTCCAAACAAAATAAGAAAGCAAATGAAAGCAGCCATATAATAGGGACAGAGATAGCAGTGTTTTACTGTTCAATCTGATTGGGGAACATGGCTTTACATTTGTTGCCAAAAGTGCTGGCTAATATTCTACTGCAGGATTAAACTTATCCACTGGCATAAGCTAGAAAACTACTGGTAGACAGATCAGAAAGTCCGGACCATGCTGAGTTCATACTCCCCAACTCACCTCTCAAGAAAGGTCAAACACTCAAGAGGCCTAAGTGAGGAAACATTGTGAAATGGGAAATGTCCTTTCCATATGCTTCCTTCCCCAGGTGTAGTGTACAAATTTTCTCTCCTCCACAGAAAGACAAAGAGTATGGAATAACTATGTCACCCAACAGTTCAGCTTTCTTCTCTTGTCCCATTCACCACCTTTTTGCTCATCCCCTTCATTTATGGGTAACCAGAAAGGTGGCTGTCTCCCTGAGTAGAGACCACTTATCAAGACTGTAAATCTGGGCAGCTTCAGATGGCATTCTCAGCTACCTCTTTTAGGCTTCTCTGGGAATCTCACACATCTATCCTCCTTCTACTGTCAAAAGGCCCAGTGATGAGACTATTCCTAACATAGTTCTACAGACTATCTCAACACTGTTTCTTGATAGTGGATTTTTACTCAGGAGTTAGACATTCAAAGCAAAATGTATAACCAACAGGCAATACGCTAGGAGTTGAGAGAACTTAACATAAATTCCGAATGAAAACTGTATCTGCTTTGTTTTCCCCTGTTTGTTCAAAAAGAAATCGCTAACTATAAAACTAAGCTATATTTACCAATTCTATATCAGTCTTCCTTAAGAAACTGTCTCTTTATTAGCTTCTCAGTTTTGCATTTTAAAAGAACAACACTGTATCTAATGGCAAATATTTTATTAAAAAAACAATTACATGCAATTGATGGCAAAATGGTAAACTAGAACAGGCTGTTGCATCTCTTACCCAGGCAAAAAATCTAAAGAAAATATCCTTTTTTTAAAATTGAAGTACAGCTGATTTACAATGCTGGACATTGTAAATTGTGTTAGTTTCTGGGGTACAGCAAATTAATTCAGTTTTATATATATTCTTTGAAGACAGTATCCTTGATAACAAAGAACTAAAATTCTAAAATACCAAGATGTCAGGGATAAGGAATGATACCAAAGATAGATGTACTCTTGTACTTTTCTTAATAAGGAGGATTATGGGTAACAATTAAATTAAGATATTGACAGAGAAAACTAAAAAGAAGGAAGTATCTCAATAAGTTAGGGAGAACCACCTAAAAGAATAAAAACTGAATGAATATCTTTTTAAATGAACAAAAAAAATTTGATATATCCAAAGGAAATTAG
Source organism: Platanista minor (assembly GCA_004363435.1). NCBI lineage: Eukaryota > Metazoa > Chordata > Mammalia > Artiodactyla > Platanistidae > Platanista > Platanista minor. The sequence goes on along the minus strand of RJWK010000216.1, from coordinate 23,372 downwards.
AAGGAAAAAGGAAAATACATAAATATAAAATGTGAATAAGATGGCAAAAACAAGTCCTGATGTAACAGTACATAAAGTCATGATAAATGACTAAAATTCAACAGTGAAGACCTGCAGAGGAGTTCTGACTTCTAGTAATGGTGGAGTAGCTTTTATCAGACTAAGCTTCCTGCTGAAAATAAGTACAAACTCTACACAAAATATAAAACCAACTCTTTGAAGGTACTGAACATAAACCAAACAAAAAGGAGAGCTGACTTTGAAAGAAAGAAACCACACTGGGTAAGATCTACTTTTATACATCTGTTCCCCTGGGACAGTGTAGCTGGAATTCAAGCATAAATCCACAGTCTTGTTGGTTTGAGGAATCAGAGGACAGTGTCTGAGGCTGCCAGAGCACTGTAAAAAGTGGCCAGTGTTGGGGTGGAGGTAGGGAAACCCAAAACCTACAGTCTTCATATAAATCCTTGGCTGATTACATAATTGTGCATGTGTGGGGCAAGACTCCAAAAAGCACAGGAGAAACCAACCAATGGAAGGCCGAAAGAACTAAAAAGATATTTCATCAGCTGTTCATCTCAGAGGAAACAAAATTTGCAATTCAAGTCCTGCCAATTTACGGGCAACGTGGGAAACAACTTGGGCTTTCCAGTGATGCCACAGATGGGCCATGCCTTAGAAGAAAAGACTGTGTTGAAATATTATTTGTCCTAGGCTAAAGGCAAAACCAAAATATGCCTACACTAACAAAGTCTTTTACCAAGCCTCCATAAGTTTAATGGGATTTCTATGTAACTCAACCACCTGCTACAACACAACAATATATTCAGAGGAAAATAACACAATCCAGAGTGTCTACAACATATCATCCATGATATCAGTATGCAATAAAAATTCACTAGATATGAAAATAAGAAAATGTGACACATAAATCAAGAGAAAATTCAGGTAATGGAAACAACTCTGATGTTGGAATCAGCAACAAAAACTTTAAAATAATTATCATAAAGATGTTACAGGGCTTCCCTGGTGGCGCAGTGGTTGAGAGTCCGCCTGCCAATGCAGGGGACGTGGGTTCATGCCCCGGTCCAGGAAGATCCCACATGCCGTGGAGCGGCTGAGCCCGTGAGCCATGGCCGCTGAGCCTGCGCGTCCGGAGCCTGTGCTCCGCAACGGGAGAGGCCACGGCAGTGAGAGGCCCGCGTACCACAAAAAAAAAAAAAAAAAAAAAGATGTTACAAAATCTATTTGAGACTTTGGGTCTGAAGGATGACTAGTCAGGGAATTTCAGGAAATGTACAGAAACTGTAAAAATAGAACACATAAATCCTAAACTGAAAAATACAGTATCTGAAATTGAAAATTTTAATGCATGGAATAAACAGCAGATTGGCCACAAGAAAGAATCAGTAAACTTGAAGCGAGGTCAACAGAAATCATCCAAACTAAAGCATAAAAATAAGAAATAAACAAATAAGTTTACTATCATTATAGAGTCTCAATAAACTGAAGGATGTTACAAGGTAATCTAACATACTTATAATTGGAAACCTCAGAGGAGAGAAGAAATAGACAGGAACAGGAAAATTATCTGAAAAAAAATATTGACTGAAAATTTTGCAAATTTTATCAAAAACAACAATGACAAATCCAGGATAAATAAAAAGAAAACCACACCTTGGAAAATCATAGTCACATTGCCAAAAAGCAAAAAAAAAAAAAGAAGAAATGAAAAATGGTCTATATAAGGGGGGGGCGGTGCAGTGGGAGTGGAGGGTTTGCGGGGGAGAGAGGGAGAGAATAAGAATGACAACAGAGCTACTGTTAGAAATAATATAATAAAGGCCAGGAGACAATGGAATGACACCTTCAAAGTGCTGAAAAAAACAACTAAAATTCTATATTTGGCCCAAAAAACAGCTTTCAATATCTTTCATTTCAAAAATGAAGACAAAATAGAGATATTGTCAGATAAGCAAAAGTTATTTTTAGCAAGATATCTGCATAACAAAAAAGACCAAAAAAGTCTTTTTTGGGTGAAGAGAAATAATACTGAGATCACTTTAGATACTGGATATCAAATATTGAGATCTATAGGAAAGAATGAAAAGAAGACAAATAATATACGGATAAATATAAAATACTACATATTTTCTTCGATTTTTAAAAGTCAGTTCACTAATGCAAAAGCAATAGTAATGTACTGTGGATTTTATAACACATGTTAGAAAAAATATGAGCTATCAATAGCACAAAGGCAGAGAGGGATGAAAATAAAAGTGTACTTTTGTAAGGTTCTTCCATTTTACATGCAGTTTTATAACATTACTTGAAGGTAGTCTACAATGAGATGAAGCTGAATGTTTTACTATCTAGAGCAACCATTAAAAATAATACAAGAGATACATACAAAAGACAAAAGAGGATATAAAATGGGATACCCAAAATATTCAATTAACAAAAAGAAAAAGGAGCAACCAAAAAAAACCCCACAAAATGGAGGGGACAAATAGAAACTGAATAGTAAGATTGCATAATTAAACACAAATATCAATAATTACATTAAATATATACAGATTAAGTCATCAAATTACAAAGCATAGATTGTTAAACTAGAGAAGGAAGCAAACAATTACTTGTTCTATAAAAATGATGCACTTTAGAAGTAAAGACACAGGTTGAAAAAAATGGGAAAACTATAATTCACATAATATGACACATAAGAAAGCTGGTGTGGCTATGTACACATCAAATAAAGTATACTTCAAGCCAATGGATATTACCAGAGAAAATAAATTATTTCACAAAAAAAGGGGTATTACTTACAGGGCCATTTCATTAAAGAATAACAATCCAAACATGTATATACCTAAGAATTTTAATAAACATAAAGCAAAAAAAAAATAAAAATGGCAGAAAAAAGGGGGAAAATAGAAAAATTCACACATAGTTGATGATTTATAATCTCTCTCTCAGGAAGTAATAAAAAATAACCTGTATATATGAGATTTGAACAACACTGTCAACCAAATTTAACTTAAAATATATATAAAATATAAAACTCAACAATGTACAACTCACATAATACACATTCTTATCAAGTACTTTGAAGAATATTCAATAGGACAGACCATATATTAGAACATAAAACAATTCTCAATAATTTTTTATATATTAAATATCATACAGAATGTTATCTGTCCACAAGGCATTTAAATTAGACATCAATAATTAAGGTCTAGATATCCCCCCTCAAATTTTGGGTCCAATGAAGAAATCATAAGAGAAATTAGAAAATATTTAGAAATGAATAATAATGAAAAACATCATATAAAAATTTATGAAATGAACTAAAGAGTGCTTAAATGGAATTGGTCACTTTAGAGAAACTGTATTAAAAAATAATTAAGGGTTTAGAACCAATGATCTATGTTGCCAAGTTAAGAAGCTAGAAAAAGAATCACTTTTTAAAAATAACTAAGGGACCCACTACCCTCCCTGGAAACCAGGGAAGCTGGCAGTTACCTCCTTTGCCTTCTCCCTCTAGCCAGCTCTAAGTCACGTGTATCTCTCTGAAAGGAGCTGGTACGCAAATCTGGCACCTGAACACTTTAGATCAGATAGACCTAATACACACACACGTATACATATATATATTCAGTTATATATGTATAACTGAATCACTATGCTGTACACCTGAAACTAACACAACATTATAAATCAACTATACTTCAATTTAAAAAATGGTATTAAACATTAATAAAAAATAAGTCCTGGGCTTCCCTGGTGGCGCAGTGGTTGAGAGTCCGCCTGCCGATGCAGGGGACGCGGGTTCGTGCCCCAGTCCGGGAAGATCCCACATGCCGCGGAGCGGCTGGGCCCGTGAGCCGTGCCCGCTGAGCCTGCGCGTCCGGAGCCTGTGCTCCGCAACGGGAGAGGCCACAACAGTGAGAGACCCACGTTCAGCAAAAATGATAATAATAATAAAAAATAAGTCCTAATAAATTAAAGAAGGTTGATATATATCAAGCATGTTTTCCAACCACTATGGTACAAAACTAGAAATCAATTATAAGAAAAGAATGGAACATTCACAAATATGTGAAGATTAAACAAAATGCTACTGAACAATCAATGAGTCAAAGAAGAAATCAAAAGAGAAATAAAAAAAAACTTCACACAAATAAAGATGGAAAAAATATACCAAAATTTATGGGATGTAGCAAAAGTAGGGCTATGCAGGAGGTTTATAACAATAAATACCTTTATTGAGAGAAAGAAAACTCTCAAACAACTTAATTTTACATCTCAAGGAACTAGAAAAAGAGGAGCAAACAAAGCCTCAAGTTAATAAAAGAAAGGACATAAAGATCAGAGAGGAAATAAATGAAACAGAGGCTAAAAAATCAATAGAAAAGATCAATGAAACTAAAAGCTGGTTTTTGAAAAAAATAAACAAAATAGACAAAGCTTTAGCTAGACTCACCAAAAAAAAAAAAAAGGAGAAAGCACTCAAATACATGAAATTAGAAATGAAAGAGGGGATATTACAACCAATGCCACACAAATACAAAGGACTATAAGAGACTACTATGTAAAATCATATGCCAACAAATTGGACAACCTAGAAGAAATGGATTAATTTCTAGAAACGTACAACCTACAAAGACTGAATCGTGAAGAAACAGAAAATCTAAATAGATGGATTACTAGCAAGGAGACTGAATCAGTAATCAAAACCTCCCCAAAAAACAAAAACCCAGGACCAAATAACTTCACTGTGAATTCTACCAAACATTTAAAGAAGAATTAATATTAATCCTCCAACCCTTCCAAAAAATAGAAGAGGAAGGAACACTTCCAAACTGATTTTACAAGGCCAGCATTACTCTGATACCAAAACTAGACAAGGACACAAGAGAAGAAAATTAAAGGCCAACATCCCTGATGAACACAGATGCAAAAATCCTCAACAATATGTTAGCAAACTAAATTCAACAGTACATTAAAGAAATGTGATCAAGTGGGATTCATTCCAGGGATGCAATGACAGTTCAATACCTGCAAAACAATCAATTAACAAAATGAAGGATAAAAATGATATGATCATCTCAGTAGATGCAGAAAAAACATCTGACAAAATTCAACACCCTTTCATGATAAAAAACTTTCAACAAACTGGGTATAGAGGGAACATATCTCAATATAAAGGCTATATATGATGAGCGCAAGGTTAACATCATATTTAACAGTGAAAAGCTTCAAGCATTTCGTAAAAGAACAGGTACAAGAAAAGAATGCCCACTCTTGCCACTTATGTTACTGGAAGTCCTAGAAAGAGCAATTAGGAAAGAAAAAGAAATAAAAGGCATCCAAATTGGAAAGGAAGAAGTAAAAATGTCTCTATTTACAGATGATATGATTCTAAATATTAAAAAACTAAAGAGTCTACCATAAAACTGTTAGAACTAAAAAACAAATACAGCAAATTTGCAGGATACAAAATCAATATATAAAAATCAGTTGCATTTCTATACACTAACAACAAAATACCAGAAAGAGAAATGAAGACAACCTCATTTACAAAACAAAACAAAAAGGAATAAATTTTACCAAGGATAACGCATATATGTGGAACCTAGAAAAATGGTACAGATAAATCGGTTTGCAGGGCAGAAATTGAGACACAGATGTAGAGAATAAACATATGGACAGCAAGGGGGAAAGCTACTGGGGGGTGGGGATGGGGGGTGATGAATTGGGCAATTGGGACTGACATGTATACACTGATGTGTACAAAATTGATGACTAATAAGAACCTGCTGTATAAAAAAATAACTAAAATTAAATTTAAAAAAATTTACCAAGGAGATGAACAATACATACACGGAAAAGTATAAGACGTTGATTAAAGAAATTGAAGGGGACACAAATAAATGGAAAGATATTCCATGTCCATGGAGTGGAAGAAATAATATTATTAAAATATCCATACCACCCAAAACATTCTATAGATTCAGTGCAACCCCTATCAAAATTCCAATGGGATTTTCCACAGAAATTTTTCTTTAAAGTCATAAAATTTATGTGGTACATTAAAAGTTGCTCAACATCATTAATCATCAGGGAAATGTAAATCAAAACCACAATGACATATTACCAAAACAATCTTTATAAAGAAGAACAGGGCTTCCCTGGTGGCACAATGGTTGAGAGTCCGCCTGCTGATGCAGGGGACACGGGTTCGTGCCCAGGTCCGGGAAGATCCCACATGCCGTGAAGCGGCTGGGCCCGTGAGCCATGGCCGCTGAGCCTGCGTGTCCGGAGCCTGTGCTCCGCAACGGGAGAGGCCACAGCAGTGAGAGCCCCGCGTACCCCAAAAAAAAAAAAAAAAAAAAAAAAAAAGAACAAAGTTGAACCATTTACAAAGCCCGATTTTAAATTTTACAAAAATGTTACAGTAATCAAGCAAATGAAGTAAATCAAGGGAATAGAGAAAAAAATTGAGAAATATGTGTGAACATACATGACCAACTAATTTCCAAAAAAGGCACAAAAATCATTTAGTAGAGAAAGTATAATCTTTTAAACAAATGATGCTGAAACAACTATAAATCTGTAATGAAAAAATGAGCCACAAAATATACAGAAAAAGTAATCCAAGATGGTTCATAGGCCTAAACCTAAAAACTAAAACTGTAATGCGGCTAGATGAAAACATAAAGGAAAATACCTTTATGTCCTTAGGATGGCGAGGATCTTTCTGCACACAAACCCACTAAGGGTTAGGCAAAAATAAACTGATATTACTCACCAAAATGAAAACTTATGCTCATCAAAAGACATTGTTTAGAAAATGAAAGACAAGCCATAAATAGGAAGAAAATATTCAAAATACACATACCTGACAAAGGACTTGTATCCAAAACATTTTTATTCTACAATTTAATAATAAAGAAATAGACAACAAAATAAAAAACAGACCAAAGAATTAAATAGAACCTTCACACAAGAAGATGCAAATGTTCAATTAGCACATGTAAAGATGTTCAATTAGACGTCACTAGTTATCTAGGAAATGCAAATTAGAAAACCATTTGCAGTTTTTCACATACCTATCCCATGATTCAGTAATTCCATTCCCTGGTATTTACACACTCTATTCCTTCTTCCACCAAAAAAGGCATTGTACATAAATGTTTATAGTAGCCAATTAATCAAAACAACTAAAAATTCCATCAATAGCCTGATGGATAAACAAAGTGTGGTATACCCATACAACAAAATTATGCACAGCAAAAAAGGAAATGAACTGCTGACACTGACAACAATCTGCAGAATCTTAAAAATATCATGCTGTGCTAAAGACACCAGACATGAGTATATAATGTATAATGTCATGTATATAAATTTCTACAATGGGTCAAACCAAGGTATATTGATAAACATTAGAAAAGTGATTTTATCTGTGCTTCAGAGCAGGGTGCGGAAAGTGACTAGAAAAAGGCAAGAGGGCTCAACCTAGGTGATCAAAATTTCCATACTTTGGAGTGTAGTTATATAGGTATATACATTTGGTAGCTTCATCAAAGAATACACTTAAAATCAGTACAACTTATATGTATCAATTATAGTCTCTCCACCCAATAGACAAATACTCCCTAAATGACTCTAAAACACAAGGAATATCTTGTTTATAAAAATCACATTTTTAAAAGGGATATAAAATTATAGAAGTGAAAGGATAAAATATATATATGTGTCAAATATAAATGAACCAGAAGAAAGCTAGCATAGCATTCTTAATATGTGACAAAAAATAGAATTCAAGGAAAAATCATAAGGGACAACAAAATTACATGTTAGTAAATGGAAGAGTAGGTTGAGAATATGAATCCATCATGTACATAAATGCACCTAACAATTTTGCCTCAAAATATACAAAATGTGGAGAAAAGTGGATATGTTTAAAATTGTAATTATGATGTTAACTCACACTCTTGGAAACTGATGGATGACACAGACAATAAGGTAGCAAAACAATAAAATATAATAGCATAGTGAATAAAGTGAAACTAGTAGCTTTAGATAAGACTCCACCCAGAAGCAGAGAAACGTGTGTTAGAACACTCCTAAAAACTGATGATGTGATAGGCCACAAGAAACAATAAATTCCAAAGGATCAACATCATACAGAAAGTGTTCTATGACCATACATAATACATAATCGAATCAGAAATTAAAAACAAAAGGGACGCTGAAAAACAACAAAAAGAACCTATGTCTGGAAAATAAATAACCTACCACAAGAAAAAAGACTAGGGGTAGGCATGGGCCGAGTGTGTGAAGGGAGTCAAAAGGTACAAACTTGGGCTTCCGTGGTGGCGCAGTGGTTGAGAGTCCGCCTGCCGATGCAGGGGACACGGGTTCGTGCCCCGGTCTGGGAAGATCCCACATGCCGCAGAGCGGCTGGGCCCGTGAGCCATGGCCGCTGAGCCTGTGCGTCCGGAGCCTGTGCTCTGCAACAGGAGAGGCCACAACGGTGAGAGGCCCACGTACCGCAAAAAAAAAAAAAAAGGTATAAACTTATAATTGGAAATTTATAAAATAAATAAGTCATGGGGATATAATGTACAGCATGGTTACTATAAATAATAATACTATTATCTATAGTAATATTACATAATATACTTTTATTATGTTGAAATTTGCCCTGAGAGTAGATCTTAAAAGTTCTCATTATGAGAAAAATATTTTGTAACTACGTGGTGACAAATGTTAACCAGACTAATTGTGGTGATCATTTCATGTTATATACAAATATCAAATCATTATGTTGTACCCCTGAGACTAATATTATATGTTAATTATACCTCAATAAACATGAATTAATTAGTTAAAAAGAATAAAAAAAACACAGATACAACTACAAACAGAAAATTTTAAATGAGAGAATAACTGTTACACATTCTTGAAAATATTAAATATCAAAATTGAGATGAAGTAGAAACCATCATTAAACAAGCATAAAAAAAAACAGTAATTGTAATAATGATAAATTTTAAAAATCTCTTCCACAACAAAAAAGATCAGGCTCAGATCATTTTGCCTAATTTCTAATTTGATGGAATAGAAAAATCCCTTCCTCATACACTAAATTGTTAATGTATATAGGAAAACAAAAAAAGCTGTCTAATATATTGGAGGAGAACACTGGTATCTTAAATATAAAACCTGATAAGGACAATGCAAGAAAATTCCACTAGTCAACATATATGCAAATATCCTAAAGCAAACATCAGCCAATCAAACCCAACAAAGTATTAAAATAATAATGGAGGAGAAGGAGGAGTCATGATCAAATAAAGTTCACCCTGATATCCAGACATATCTTATGTCTGGAAAATAAATATCCTGATAATTCAAGGATAGTTTGACATGAGAAAATCTATTAAAGTAATCAACCACATTAACAGATGAAATGATAAAATCACATGATTATCTCAATAAATGCAGAAACAACATTTGAAAAAGTCTAACAATGATTCATGTTAAAAATTCTCAGACTACCAAGAATGAGGGTAATTTCTTAACCAGAGAATGATTATATACCAAAATCTACAGCTACGACCACAACTGAAAAACTTTAGACACATAATGTTACCTGCGATCACTACTTCAGGCCAACAATGTGAGACAAGAAAAGGAAATCAGAGGCATAATGACTGGAGGAGGAGAGAAGAAACTGATTAGCAGCAAGTGTGACTATCAACATCGAAAAAATTTAACACAATCAATAGAAAATATGACCATCAACATAAAAAAATAAAATAAGCTAAACCAAGGTAAGAATGAATAGAATCAATATATAAATAAGCTTAAAATACAATAAGAAATTTGAGCAAGGTGGTTAAATTGAAAATCGGCTTACAAAAGACCATAACATGGCCTACAAAAGTAATAACCAAGCAAAAAATAGAAAAGAAAATAACATTTATAGTAAAACAAAATATCTCTAAATTATCTTCAGAATGCACAAGTCCTTTACGGAGAAACCTTAAAACTATGTTAAGATCAGCTGTAATGGATACAATGGATTAATGGAGAAATATTCCATGCATGGGAAACAATTGTTGTTAGTCCCTCATTTCTGTTTCCTACCACAACCGTTCTCCACCTCTCTCTGAAGTCTCAAAGTCTAATTCCAAGCTGATCTAGAAGTAGCATTTAAGTTCCCACTGGCCACCCTCCGTGAAGGTCTGGAGTACCCTTCCGGATACTGGCTCTCACCAAGATTCCTAAGCCTCGTACACCGCCTGTTAGAGTCAGATGTCTCTCAGCGGAGAGAACTGTGTTCTTATACTTCCCACTGAGTTGAAGCACTGCACACCTACCCACAGGTGCACACAGGTGCATACACTCATTCACATACACATGCACACACATGCATCCGCACTCACATGTTCGGGGTTAGGTGTTGGTTTCTATGGCTTTGTCTGCTCTAGGCTGCCTTTCTGTCTGGGAGCTGGAGCTGATCGTGCAGTGACTAAGCGTTCAGGCTCGCCGTGAATCCTCCCCAAACCAATGGAAACAACCAGTGGCTGGGAAGCTGTGAGATAAGGAGAAGACCACAGGTGAAAGGAGTGGGAACTAGAAATGCACCAAGTCCTAAGGCATTCATAGGCAAGACACCTGATTTAAGACCTCATCTCAACATAAGGAATCCAAAGCAGCAACCACCAGGGGACCCATATGCAGCTCACCAAGTATGGACAACCTCAAAACATGCAATGGGACAGCCAGAACCCCGAGAGACTAGCCAGAATCCTAAAAGGGTTTGCTATACCCTTTGACCATGGATCTAATGGACCCCATCACCTCCTAACGCCTAGCCTGTCCAGATGAATGAGTTTCTTGCCCCATTCTGACCCCCTGTCTCAGGTTGCTGGAGAAGATATCAGAACTCATATGCTATCTCTGAGACATGATATGGGCGACATTTTTAAATTCACTGGAATTTTCACATGTAAAGAAAAGAACTTATAGCCTGTCCACCTAATCCTTTCTTCAAGCAGATATGTGTGAAAAAAGTCAAGATTTATATCCCTAACTGTAATCATTTTAAAAGCAAGACAGAGAATGAACAGTGTTTCATTTTGGGGGGAAACTGTCTAAAGTTAATATAAATTACTTACATTATTATTGAAAAATCACATCTATAAATCTGATGTTTCTCTCAGGACGATGTTTGTGGATTTACAGACCCTATGCAATATAAATGAGAATAAAGAAGCAAGGATCTTATTCGATTATTCTCGTGCCACACAGAGTAAACGTTCTATAAACCCACCATGTTGTCTTTGCTCAGGCCAGCCTGGACCACAGCTGCTCCTTCACCTAATGAGTTCTGCTCTCCCATCCTCCATGCCTTGGCACATATTTTCCCTCATGTAGAAATCCTTTCAATGCCCCTCTCTTTTTTAAATTGAGTTATAATTGACACGTAACATTCTATTAGTTTCAGGTGTACAACATAATGATTCAATACATGTATCTATGGTGAAATGATTACAGTAAGTTTAGTTGACATCCATCATCAAACATAGTGACAATTTCTTTTCTTGTGATGAGAATTTTTGAGATCTACTCTCTTAGCAACTTTCAAATAAGCAATACAGCATCATAAACTACAGTCAATGCCTCTCTTTATCAACCTCTTCCCTCAGTGGCTACTCAACATCACCTTTTCCTTGAAACTTTCTTGCCAGGTGCCCAAGCCCATAGGGCTCTCCCAATTATAGCTCAGTTTCCATCTGCCTTGCATTCGACTTACCTGTTTCTCCAGTAGGCAGGGCTGGCATCCTGGGTATGTGATCTGTGAAGTCACACGGAGCCCCACTCTCACGCCCTCACTTGGTTTGATGCCCTCTGTCAACATCTTGAAAATCTTCATAATTTTATCTTTGAACCTATGTTTTGTAAGTGAATGGCGCGTGAGCAGAGGAGTACACAGCACGTATGTCCACAGTGCTTCTCCACCTCATTGCAGAGAGCTTTCCCGATGCCCCATGAGGACGGAATTCCGGGGACCCACCATGTGTGCGAGTTTGGCAAGACTCAAAGCGCAAGGTAAGTGTATTACATTGATCACTGAGTAGTGAGTAAGTGGAGGCAATGAATGCCCCAAAAGGCCATGCTTTTTATTTGAACCAGAACTTGATTTGACTGTAGAAAGAAGGCAACAGTTCTAAGTGTTAGCCAACCGTTTATGCTGAAAATAATGACGTAGAAAGAAAAGGAAAAAGAGGGTAACCCATGGTTTTCCTTTCAGTTCTTCATTATTTATCAGTAAGCAAAGGTAGAGAGTGTTAGGCAGAATATGTACATAAGAAGTGAAATAAATAACTGAGGTAGTTTTGTTCAGTGTTTCCACCGTTCTGATAAGAACGGGACACATAGGAATTGGGTCATTTCAGTGATTCCACATACAAGTTTAGTGCCCCTATGTTTACATTTAAAACCTGCATTGCATGATATAAAAATGAACGGTAAAGTTCATGCTAATCATTTAAATTTTCAATTATTCCTTACTTAGAATGACATTAAATAGCAAGTAAAAAACAAAAGAAACCACAAAAAAGAGGGAAAAACTTTATGTCTTACACCTTTAATGGCCTCTTTTCCCATTTTTGAACAGGGGACCCCACATTTTCAATTGCCCTGGACCCCACAGCCAGCCTTGCCCCTAAGACTGAAGTTCCCAGAAGGCAGAGACTCTGCTCTATCCATGGCTGTGTGATTGCAGCACCTCAGCCCCTAACTGGAGTTCATTCAGTAAACACCTGTTAGATCTCGAATGTGGTGGAGTATAATAAAGAACAGAAGATCATAGGGTCCCCAAGCTAGGAAAGCAATAATCGGTCTCTCTACTCTGTGCTCGGCAGACCACAGCTGGGGTAGTAAGCTCAGTTCCAGGGCTCACATTGGAAAAGGGCTGCAGAAAATAACCCATCAAAAGGTACTGGGCTCAAATTGTTTTGGCAACTTAGTACCTATATAACCAAAGGGAAGTGAATTAACCTCTGTGAGTGTCAGTTTTCGCTTTTGCAAAATAAGGATAATAAGGTATTAAAAAAAAAAGACCTAGGAGGACCACAACCACTGACTTCTAACTGTTGAATGTCTGTCACAGAGAAAACAGAAGGGTTAAGAGTGACACGTAGAAACCAACGGGAGGAAACTTCTGAGAAGGCAGAAAACCAGTATGAAGAAGAATTTCTGAAGAGGCAAACGTGGGCCTGCCTGGGGATACAGTAAATGCTCTATCTCTTGAGAGAGTAGAGGAATACTTGACAAAGTTTTAAAAAACATGTAATATCAGATAAAGATTAGGACATAAAATAATAACAATGATTGCAGTAGATATGGTTTCCTGCTACATCCTAAATGCCAGACACTATGAGAGCCACTTTACCATATACTATCTTATTAAATCATAACAACCAATCCACAAGGTGGGCAATATTTCTCTTATTACTTTTATTCTTACTCTGAGGATAAAGAAGAAAGTGTAATTAATTTATTCGTGATCACAAAGCTAGTTTGTTATGAAGACAGCCAACTTCCACTGAATTTGCTTCAAACTCTGAGATTCAGAAATATTGGACAAATGCTAAATGAAATCAGAATGATTACAAATCCCATGTCTGAATGTGAAAGACTCCCAAGATGGTCCCCTTAACTTCACACAAATGTGACAATCTCCATCTGAATGATTATGAGGGAGCCTAAAAAAATGCAATAAACTGTCAAGGAGAATTACATCATTACATTATCAAGCAGACCTTTAAAAAATCCAGGAGATAAAAGACGTTTTCTTTCCTAGACTATCCACACAGTTACTGAGCTTCCAGCCTTCCCCATACTGTTATGCCATCTGAAGAAACATTCGAGGTTCTGGAGCTCTATCACTACACAGACAATCCCTAAACATTGCCCTCACCTTCCACCTTGCAGGGCAAGTGAGAGCCTGGGCCTGCCACTCAGTAGTTTTGTCCCCTTTTAATACAGATGTTGCAGCTTCTTATACTTACACGTCTTGAAAATCACCCTAGGAAACCCATATTTGGGCGCTTGGAAGTTTAGCAGGTGTGAAATTACCTCTTGGTGGGACAGTATTCATTTTCCCTTGCTTGTTTCCTACCACTTAAGCCGAGGATATGACTGAAACCAACATCTGTAAAAGCAAAACTGGGATGCTCATTTAAATGCTTCCATTTTCAAAAAGTTACTCAGGAGTCATATAATTGTTCTGTATTCTACCCGTTAGGATTGTTTTGAAATGACATCACCACAAATTTCAACTGAAAATTCAGAATTAGAAGACAGCCAACTCTATCTGCTATTCCTAAAAGCACTTCAAACTCTTAAACTTCTTCTATTCATTTCAAGTAGGAAACAAAGCACTCTGTGCGTACAAATGCATTTTTAGCACACTTTTGCAAAAGGGAAAGCCCAAGACAAGAGAGTCACTGAAAGCACTCAGATTTAGAATTGAGTTGATATCATAGCTAGAAATGGGATCCAAGACTCCTTCTGACCAGGTGTTACTCTCCATCAAATTGGTGGTAGCATTTCAAGAATCTATACAAATGCCTGGAGGAGAAGATAAAAAGACAAAAAAAAAAAAAAAAAAAAAAAAAAAAAAAAAAAAAAAAAAAAAAAAAAAAAAAAAAAAAAAAAAAAAAAAAAAAAAAAAAAAAAAAAAAAAAAAAAAAAAAAAAAAAAAAAAAAAAAAAAAAAAAAAAAAAAAAAAAAAAAAAAAAAAAAAAAAAAAAAAAGGAAGAAAGAAAGAAAAATAATATATATGAAAGAAAGAACAACTGGACCAAACCCCCAAGCTACAAGTAGGAAAAAAGGAAATTAGACTCCTGAATGTTTCATTAGGATAAAAATGTCCAAATATAAGCTTTGCCACTGAAAACAATTATTCTGTGCAATCTGATCAGCAGTACAACACCTTATCTCTTCACATCACTAGGCTGTTTTTATATGTGAAACTACATGATATATTACACTTTAATACCTACCTGCTTCAAACATAGTAGAAAAATACCTACACAGCATAAATCATAGATGACATCACACTAGGTCTTTTAAATCATGCTGTGAACACCAGGAAGATTCTGGGGGTCCATTTTTCACGTTCTTTTTGCTACTGTCCAGATGGAAGTGCTTACTTTCCCTCTCTGCCAGTTCCTTTCAGTTAAATAAATCAAATGTGTACAAAGGACTTTTCATGCGTGAAAGGTACCAAATGCTTCTGTACGAATAGGAATGCCATATCTATCCTCCTCAGGATCCAGAATGCTAAATTCAAACACACCTGGTATAACCTCTGTATACTCCCCTGATATGTCTGATACCTCCCCTGATTTGTCCTCCTTTTGACATCTCTGTTTTATCAATACCTCCAACCCATGGATGGAAAGGACAGAAGAGGGAATTCCCATAGCACCCATGCTTCCCTCTCTCCTTGGCAGCACGTGGAGAGAGGGAAGCAATCTACTTGTCTGAACCTGGGCACAAGGACAATTTTCTTCACTTTTGTGTCTCCCCTGACTAGCACAATAGTAGCAACTCAATAAACACCAAATGCATAGGTAAAGATCAAACAAAAACGAGTTAAGCTTGCCTTTGTATTATAACCCTGGTAATAGGTTTTGCTGGAAATTCAACTAAAAACTGAAATGATCTTAAAGATTCTGGATTGTTTCCCATTCATATTTATATAATTCATCCTTCCTCAAAAGAATACACTTTCCATTCTTTCCATCCCCCCTTTTCTGTCCTTCCCCATCTCTCTCTTTCACACACCCAGCTTCTATTTAAATCTATGCAAGAAATACATTTTCACATTATTCAGTTACCCTGCTTCATCTTGCTCTGAAGTCAGCATATATGAGATAATGACAAAGGAAAAATTATCTGACTCTACTATTCTCATCATGAGAGCACAGGCCCACTGAGAGAGGGGAAGGACAGAGCATGACTGCCAGCACTGAATGCTCTGCTGTTTGGCAAGACAAAGCTGAGGTAACATTTTCTTGCATATCAGGAATTCTAACATTATTACATGGCATGTATGTCCCAACTTCCTTGATTATTAAGTTGTAATTCTAAAGCATTTCACCTTGGCAGGAAAGGATAAGCTAAGATTTTCCTGACCAGCATCTAGAAGAAGTGATGAGAGCATTTTCTTTTTTAATTCTGCTTTTATGAGGATTAAGCTACCATCATCCAATCACTCTGAGACTGGCAGGATGACTATAAAGGACCCTCTTCCCTAAAATGCTTCAATGTTAAGGGATCAGGATATTGTTAACTGGGCCTTTATAATCACCACCAGTCTAACAAGTATGGAGAAAATGCTGGTGTAGGAAGATCCTGAGCTTACCTCCTCCAACCGACACAAGAAATCTACAACTATAAATGGAGTAATTCCCACGGAAAGGGACCTGAAAACTGGATGAACAGAGCCTCCAAACAAAGGGTAAAAGGACAGCCTTGACAATGGGGAGGAGAGGAAGAAATATGGTCTCACCAAGGAAAAAACCACACACCAGCCATGGTGATCCACAATTAAGAGCGATCACAAAGGTACAGGGAAATCCCATAAAGTTATCAGCAGAAACTTTATGAGCCAGAAGGCAATAGAATGACATAATCACAGTGCTAAAAAAGAAAACCAAAAAAACTTCCAATTAATTCTCTACATAGCAAAGCTTATCACTCAGAACAGAAGGAGAGATCAAGAGTTTCCCAGATAAGCAAAATCTAGATAAGTTCCTCACCACTAAACTGTCTCTATGAGAAACGTTAAAGGAACTTCTTTAAGCTGAAAAATGGCACTAATTAATAATAATAAAACTTACAAAAGTAAAAATCTCCCTGGAAAAGGAAAATATAAAATAAAGGTAGTGAATCAATCACTTATAAAGCAAGTATGAAGGTTAAAAGACAGAAGTAGCAAAAGTAACTAAAATTACAGTGATTAGTTAAGGGATACATAAAATTTTAAAACGTAAAACGTGTCATAAAAAGTATAAAACATGGGGGGAGGGAGTAAAAAGATAAAGCTTTGGAATATGTTCAGATTTCACTTGCTACCAACTTAAAACAGGCTACTATTTACATAAGATGTTATATTCGAACATCCTAATAACCACAAGGAAAAAACGTATAGTAATTACACAAAAGAAAATGAGAAAGGAATCTAACAACTAAATAAAAGGACACTAAATAAAACTGCCAAAACACAAGAGAGAAAGAGAAGAAAAAAAGAACTACAAAAAAAAAAATCCCAGAACAAAAAACAAAACAGGAGCCCTGAACCAAGATGGCGGATAGAGGAACGTGCTCTCACTCCCCCTTGCGAGAAGACCAGAACCACAACTACTGTGGGACAATCATCGACAGGAGGACACTGGAACTCACCAGAAAAGATACCGCGCATCTAAAGACAAAGGAGAAGCCACAATGAGATGGTAGGGGGGGCGCAATCACAGGAAATTCAAATCCCATAACTGCTGCGTGGGTGACTCACAGACTGGAGAACACTTATACCAGAGAAGTCCAACCACTGGAGTGAAGGTTCTGAGCCCCACGTCATGCTTCCCAACCTGTGGGTCCCGCAACGGGTGGAGGAATTCCTACAGAATCAGACTTTGAAGGATAGCGGGATTTGACTGGAGGACTTTGACAGGACTGGGGGAAACAGAGACTCCACTCCTAGAGGGCACACACAAAGTAGTGTGTGCACTGGGACCCAAGGGAAGGAACAGTGACCCCATGGGAGACTGAACCAGACCTACCTGCTAGTGTTGGAGGGTCTCCTGCAGAGGTTGGGGGTGGCTGTGGCTCACCGTGGGGACAAGGACACTGGCAGCAGAAGTTCCGGGAAGTACTCCTTGGTGTGAGCCCTCCCAGAGTCCGCCAATAGCCCCACCAAAGAGCCCAGGTAGGCTCCAGTGTTGGGGTGCCTCGGGCCAAACAACCAACAGGGAGGGAACCCAGCCCCACTCATCAGCAATCAAACGGATTAAAGTTTTACTGAACTCTGCCCACCAGAGAAACAGCCAGCTCTACCCACCACCAGTCCCTCCCATCAGGAAACTTGCACAAGCTACTTAGATAGCCTCATCCACCAGAGGGCCGACAGCAGAAGCAAGAAGAACTACAATCTTGCAGCCTGTGGAACAAAAACCACATTCACAGAAAGATAGACAAGATGAAAAGGCAGAGGGCTATGTACCAGATGAAGGAACAAGATAAAACCCCAGAAAAACAACAAAATGAAGTGGAGATAGGCAACCTTCCAGAAAAAGAACTCAGAATAATGATAGTGAACATGATCCAGGACCTTGGAAAAAAAATGGAGGCAAAGATCAAGAAGATGCAAGAAATGCTTAACAAACACCTAGAAGAATTAAAGAACAAACAAACAGAGATGAACAATACAATAACTGAAATGAAAACTACATTAGAAGTAATCAATAGCATAATAACTGAGGCAGAAGAATGGATAAGTGACCTGGAACAGAATGGTGGAATTCACTGCTGTGGAGCAGAATAAAGAAAAAGGAATGAAAAGAAATGAAGACTGCCTAAGACACCTCTGGGACAACATTAAATGCAACAACATTCACATTATAGGGGTCCCAGAAAGAGAAGAGAGAGAGAAAAGACCCAAGAAAGTATTCGAAGAGATTATAGTAGAAAACTTCCCTAACATGGGAAAGGAAATAGCCACCGAAGTCCAGGAAGCACAGGGAGTCCCATACAGGATAAACACAAGGAGAAACACGCTGAAACACCTAGTAATCAAAATGACAAAAATTAAGGACAAAGAAAAATTATTGAAAGCAGCAAGGGAAAAACGACAAATAACATACAAGGGAACTCCCATAAGGTTAGCAGCTGATTTCTCAGTAGAAAATCTACAAGCCAGAACGGAGTGGCATGATATACTTAAAGTGATGAAAGGGAAGAACGTACAACCAAGGATCTCATTCAGATTTAATGGAGAAATCAAAAGCTTTACAGACAAGCAAAAGCTAACAGAATTCAGCGCCACAAAACCAGCTCTACAACAAATGCTAAAGGAACTTCTCTAAGTGGGAAACACAAGAGAAGAAAAGGACCTACAAATACAAACCCAAAACAATTAAGAAAATGGTCATAGGAACATACATATTGATAATTACCTTAAACGTGAATGGATTAAATGCTCCAACCGAAAGGATACAAAAACAATACCCATCTATATGCTGTCTACAAGAGACCCACTTCAGATCTAGGGACACATACAAACTGAAAGTGCGAGGATGGAAAAAGATATTCCATGCAAGTGGAAACCAAAGAAAGCTGGAGTAGCAATACTTATATCAGATAAAATAGACTTTAAAATAAAGAATGTTACAAGAGACAAGGAAGAACACTACATAAAGATCAAGGGATCAATCCAAGCAGATGATATAACAATTATAAATATATATGCACCAAACAGAGGAGCACCTAAATACATAAGGCAACTGCTAACAGCTCTAAAAGAGGAAATCAACAGTAACACAATAAGAGTGGGGGACTTTCACACCTCACTTACACCAATGGACAGATCATCCAAAATGAAAATAAATAAATAAACAGAAGCTTTAAATGGCACAATAGACCAGATAGATTTAATTGATATTTATAGGACATTCCATCCAAAAGCAGCAGATTACACTTCCTTCTCAACTGCGCACGGAACATTCTCCAGGATACATCACATCCTGGGTCACAAATAAAGCCTCAGTAAATTTAGAAAGTTGAAATCATATCAAGCATCTTTTCTGAACACAACGCTATGAGATTAGAAATGTATTACAGGGGAAAAAACGTAAAAGACACAAGCACATGGAGGCTAAACAATACGTTACTAAATAACCAAGAGATTACCAAAGAAATCAAAGAGGAAACCAAAAAATACCTAGAGACAAAAGACAATGAAAACTTGACAATCCAAAACCGATGGGATGCAGCAAAAGCAGTTCTAAGAGGGAAGTTTATAGCTACAGAAGCCTACCTCAAGAAACAAGAAAAATCTCAATTAAACAATCTAACCTGGCACCTAAAGGTACAAGAGAAAGAAGAACAAACAAAACCCGAAGTTAGGAGAAGGAAAGAAATCATAAAGATCAGAGCAGAAGTAAATGAAATAGAAACGAAGAAAACAATAGCAAAGGTCAATAAAACTAAAAGCTGGTTCTTTGAGAAGATAGACAAAATTGATAAACCATTAGCCAGACTCATCAAGAAAAAGAGGAAGAGGACTCAAATCAATAAAATTAGAAATGAAAAAGGAGAAGTCACGACAGCACGGAAATACAAACCATCCTAAGAGACTACTACAAGCAACTCTATGCCAATAAAATGGACCGTCTGGAAGAAACTGACAAATTCTTAGAGAGGTATACCCTTCCGAGACTAAACCAGGAAGAAATAGAAAATATGAACAGACCAATCACAAGTAATGAAATTGAAACTGTGATTAAAAATCTCCCAACAAACAAAAGTCCAGGACCAGATGGCTTCACAGGTGAATTCTACTGAACATTTAGAGAAGAGCTAACACCCACCCTTTTCAAACCCTTCCAAAAAATTGTGGAGGAAGGAATGCTCCCAAACTCATTCTATGAGGCCACCATCACTCTGATACCAAAACCAAAGATACTACAAAAAAAGAAAATTACAGACCAATAACACTGATGAATATAGATGCAAAAATCCTCAACAGAATACTAGCAAACAGAATCCAACAACATAGTAAAAGCATCATACACCATGATCAAGTGGGATTTATCCCAGGGATGCAAGGATTCTTCAGTAAAAGCAAATCAATCAATGTGATACACCATATTAACAAACTGAAGAATAAAAACCATATGATCATCTCAATAGATGCCAAAAACGCTTTTGACAAAACTCAACAGCTCTTTATGATAAAAACTCTCCAGACAGTGGGCATAGAGGGAAACTACCTCAACATAATAAAGGTCATATACGAGAAACCCAGAGCAAACATCATTCTCAATGATGAAAAACTGAAAGCATTTCCTCTAAGATCAGGAACGAGACAAGGATGTCCACTCTCACCACCATTATTCTACATAGTTTTGGAAGTCCTAGCCATGGCAATCAGAGAAGAAAAAGAAATAAAAGGAATACAAATCGGAAAAGAATAAGTAAAACTGTCACTCTTTGCAGATGACATGATACTATACATACAGAATCCTAAAGATGCCACCGGAAAACTACTAGAGCTAATCAATGAATTTGGTAAAGTTGCAGGATACAAAATTAATGCACAGAAATCTTTTGCATTCTGACACACTAATGATAAAAAATCTGAAAGAGAAATTAAGGAAACTCTCCCATTTACCATTGCAACAAAAAGAATAAAATACCTAGGAATAAACCTACCTAGGGAGACCAAACACCTTTATGCAGAAAACTGGAAGACACGATGAAAGAAATTAAAGATGATGCCAACAGATGGAGAGATATACCATGTTCTTGGTTTGGAAGAATCAATATTGTGAAAATGACTATACTACCCAAAGCAATCTACAGATTCAATGCAATTCCTATCAAATTACCAATGGCATTTTATATGGAACTAGATAAAAATTTTTAAATTTGTATGCAGACACAAAAGACCCCGAATAGCCAAAGCAGTCTTATGGGAAAAAATCGGAGCTGGAGGAATCAGACTCCCTGACTTCAGACTATACTGCAAAGCTAAAGTAATCAAGACAGTATGGTACTGGCACAAAAACAGGAACATAGATCAATGGAACAATATGGAAAGCCCAGAGATAAACCCACGCATCTATGCTCAACTACTCTATAACAAAGGAGGCAAGGACATACAATGGAGAAAAGACAGTCTCTTCAATAAGTGGTGCTGGGAAAACTGGACAGCTACATATAAAGGAATGAAATTAGAACACTCCCTAACACCATATACAAAAATAAACTCAAAATGGATTAAAGACCTAAATGTAAGACTGGACACTATAAAACTCTTGGAGGAAAACATAGGAAGAACACTCTTTGACATAATTCACAGCAAGATCTTTTCTGATCCACCTCCTAGAGTAATAGAAATAAATACAAAAATAAACAAATGGGACCTAATGAAACTTAAAAGCTTTTGCACAGCAAAGGAAACCATAAACAAGATGAAAAGACAACCTTCAGAGTGGGAGAAAATATTTGCAAACAATTAAACAGACAAAGGATTAATTTCCAAAATATATAAACAGCTCATGCAGCTCTATATTAAAAAAACAAAAAAACCCAATCCAAAAATGGTCAGACCTAAAGAGACATTTCTCCAGAGAAGACATACAGATGGCCAAGAAGCACATGAAAAGCTGCTCAACATCACTAATTATTAGAGAAATGAAAATCAAAACTACAATGAGGTACCACCTCACACCTGTTAGAATGGAAGTCATCAGAAAATCTACAAACAACAAATGCTGGAGAGGGTGTGGAGAAAACGGAACCCTCTTGCACTGTTGGTGGTAGTGTAAATTGATACAGCCACTATGGAGAACAGTATGGTGGTTCCTTCAAAAACTAAAAATAAAATTACCATGTGACCCAGCAATCCCACTACTGGGCATATACCCAGAGAAAACCATAATTCAAAAAGACACATTCATCCGAATGTTCACTGCAGCACTATTTACAATAGCCAGGTCACGGAAGCAACCTAAATGCCCATCGACAGACGAATGGATAAAGAAGAGGTGGTACATATATACAATGGAATATTACTCAGCCATAAAAAGGAACAAAATTGGGTCATTTGTTGAGACGTGGATGGATCTAGAGACTGTCATACAGAGTGAAGTAAGTCAGAAAGAGAAGAACAAATACCGTCTACTAACACATATATGTGGGACCTAGAGAAATGGTACAGATGAACCGGTTTACAAGGAAGAAACCGCGACACAGATGTAGAGGACAAACGTATGGACAGCGGCGGGGGGAGTGGGGGTGGGGGTGTGATGAATTGGGCGATTGGGATTGACAATGTATACACTGATGTGTATAAAATTGATGACTAATAAGAACCTGCTGGGCTTCCCTGGTGGCGCAGTGGTTGAGAGTCCGCCTGCCGATGCAGGCGACACGGGTTCGTGCCCCGTTCCGGGAGGATCCCACATGCCGTGGAGCGGCTGGGCCCATGAGCCATGGCCGCTGAGCCTGCGCGTCCGGAGCCTGTGCTCCGCAACGGGAGAGGCCACAACAGTGAGAGG